>SNQJ01S0125894.1:42532-55649 GCA_010110895.2 Picea sitchensis | reverse complement strand
GGCCATCACCTACAAAAACAAAAAATATTAAATTTATATGGTCAATTTTTAAATATCATTGAAGTAGTTCATTAATATTAAAAAAAACCTCTGCAATGTAATTATTTACCTGATGGTCCACTAGTCGGCACCATTGGAATGGTTGCGTTGTTCTCCTGATCATATTCAGGTCGAGGAGACTTAACTAAGACATTCTCTACCATTGAAACAACAAAATGTATAAGGACAAAACCATAATGTATAAGTAATAAAAATTAGATGTACAAAATTTATAAATACAGAAGTAATAAGTAAATGATTAATATATAGCCATTTGATCATCGTGGGCCTCAATCACATGAACATCTAATTGGGGTTGCACCCCACTGGAATGGGGTTGTTAGGGAGCACCATGATCTGCTGGTCGTGTTGCATTGTAAACGTTTTGTTATCCAATTCTAATGATTTCATCGATAGTACTGATCCCCTAATTAAAAAAAAGTAAGACATTAAAGTTATGGACGATATCAAACATTTACGTATTTTATAAGTAATGAAAGGTTAATGTAGACTAATTTTTATTTGTCTTATCCCGTAAACTAGATCTTGGGGTCTTCCTCCATGGTTTCAATTCCAAAGTCGTCACCCTGCATTGCATACGAGCATGTTTTTTTAATGTTTTTGGCTGCAATAAACTGAAATTTGTATGGCGATACAAATAATATTCTTAAGATGTTTGGGTACTTGTAATTCGTGACTATAACCTTGAGTATTCACCCTGACATAGCTTGTGTTGGCCATGTTTGGAAATCCTTGCTTTGGTTTCCTTCAAAGTGTCAGGAAACCTATAATCAAAATTTTCAAGTATGTTATATGCCACACTTTTATTTAGATGTAAAGAAAATTAAAGGTATTGAAATCAAAATATTGTAATTTACCTTGGGGTACCAGTTATTTTTTCTCCTGATTTTTTTAATATCTTTTCTTTTGCATCATCAATGATCATCTTCCACTCCCTCTCTGGAATAGAGGGAGGATGCTCATACCTAGGGTTGTCTTCCAATCTTCGTCTATAAACATACCGCATATATTTTAAATATTCTCCTACTGCAGAGGTGACCGTATTTTTATTGAACGTGTCTACTCCAAAGAGGCCTTCGAGATAATCCATAAGTTATTTTTTGAGGTTGGAATTATGGAAATTCCACCTCATGCATAAGGTTTCCCCAAAAATCAACAAGGCCTTTCTCTCCAGGTGCCTATAAAAATGGTTGTTTCCTACACACAAAAAGATATGATCATTAATTTAAAAATAATAATATATATGATTTGTGTATGAGATGGACAACATGAAATAGTTAAAATATGAAAAACTACTGGGAAGTCTTATTTGTTTTAATGGAAGTCTGTTATCATCGACCAAAAATGTGCATGAAAGGGTCCCCATGCTGGTCACACGTCTAGCTCCAAGAAATGCAACCATGTCAACCACACCATCAGCCTCATCTATGTCACCACCTCTAGAGCCTAACCGTTGTGTGGATGTCTGACAGTACGTGTCATGGATCCTATCTAAATTAGGTGTGGAATATGGAGAAGCAAGCAATACTCTAACAGTTGTATGATAGCCTGCATCAGTACTCTGTGGCATCTTTGCAATGCCACTACTACCAACACCAGGATGAACAAGCTCCAAAAATATCTTTATAATTTTTTATTTTTTTTCTTTTCGTGAGATAGTGTAGAAGTTTAAAAAAAAGAGTTCCATAATTGAACATATGAGTACATTAAAAAAAACACTTTAAATTATGGTTATTACCTTATATGTGTTAAGCTGTGACATAAGGATATTGATCATTTCTAGGACATCAAGAGTTTGATCTGGATGGTCCAAGAAGGTATCAAGTTCCTTGTTCTCTTTAATGATCTTTCGTTTTATTAATACCATCAGATCAGGGTATGAATACAACCCCTCCTCATTGGCGGAATCATGATCAACATGGTCTGCCAAATACATATAATTTCAACATGAAAATCAATATTATTTCAGTTATATAAACAAATGAAATAATTGATCGCCACACAAATAAAATTATATAAATAAATAATAAAATTCACATAAAAATGAAAGTCAAATTTGATAATCAATTACATGTTCTACAGCTGGCCATTTTCCAGGATCATCCTGCCACATTATAATATAATATAATTAGAACCTCCAAATAGTGAGTAGTCCATCCTCAACCTAGTTCCGATTTTTGAACTTTTTTTTCTATATTCAAAGTTCTAAATAATTTTTGTATATATTTAGTTTTGGATGCACAATTAGAGGGTGCAATTACCTAAATTAGTAGGGGCACTCATGCATGTGGATTCCCAACTTAGTGAAGGTTATGAATCTCTAGGTGAGTTTCACCTAGAGAACGGTGAGAGGAAGAACACAATTCCACCTAGAGCTTGAAGACACATAGGGGGGATTTTGTGGATTCACTCAATGAGGAATATTACCATGTGGGGAGCTATGGGGACCAATACACCAAATGGTTGCAGCTCCACCAGGGTCAGGATCAAACTATGGGAATATACCAACACCTTCCATACCTTTAATACAAATTTTGGAAACTAAGCAGCATAGAGTTCTAAAATATTGAAGACAATTTTAAATGGGGAAAAAATAAATAGATACAATGCTTGAAGACCCCAATCTTTCTTTTAAAGAGAGACATAAAAAATCTATAGGTTAGTTAGGATGAGGGTGGTTACCACTTTTTAGTCAAAAGGTTGTTGGTCAAATATCGAAACCCTTAACCATGTTGGAAAAATGTTATAGTTCAAAGTTACTATTTTGACATAAGCAAAGAAGAATGGTAGTTGACTAGTCAGATGAAGAGAAAGAAAAAGAAACAATTTAGGGAATGGAGTTTCACAAATAAAGAAGACCTTCTATCATACAACTGAGAGAATGATGTTGGAGGGATTGTAGGATTGGAACCATCATTTCCTGTTGTAGCTTGTTCTTCATTATTTCCTAAACTATATATAACAGATCTTAAATTGAATTTTTACTTACAAAGCATACTCCCATGTCATGTATACACATGATCTAGCAAAGAAGTGGGTATACAAGCATGAATCTTTGTGAAAGGTGATATGGGGAGGCATCTTAGTGTAAAATGCTTAGATGAAGAGGTCAATATGGAATCAACAAGGTACAAATCCAAGAAATTAGTTAGAGAAAGAAGGAAACGTTCAAATTGAATGATTAAAAGGAATTAGCATGGACCCAAAACCCTTACACACACACCCAAAAAGGAAATTAATCAATGTCTAGAGGGAGTGCCCAACTTGATGAAGTCAAAATGGGTACCAAGTGGTAGATTTGACTCTTTCCAGCCATGAAATAAGGATAAAGTAAAAATTAGATGAGGAGCACCTCATGTAAAAGGGGTTATAATAATTTCTTAGCACATAAGCTTAAGGAATGCCCTGGCTAAGGAGAGGACACATGACAACTAAACCATAAGAACATGGTTTAAAGTTCATGTTGGAAGGAACGATCCACCTTATAAGGAAAAATAAAATGATTGTATGGCATGATCAAGGATTATGTATGCAAATAAAGAGGATTGATCCACTATCTCAAGGTTTGAATTCTTATTTTAAGGAAGGAACATGTTAGAAGAGCATGGTTTAAGGAAGCAATTCAAAGGAGAGCTATGTGTGGCAACAAATATTTTGTCAAACCCTACATTGAGCATCTTTCCACCTTTATTGAGGAGTGCCCAACCTTGAGGGGATTTTCTTGGAGTTAATTGTGAATCTTGAAGAAGTTTAATAATATTTTATTTTATTATGATACAGTACACATGTACTCTTCTTTATTTCTATTTCACATATAATTTTTTATGTCTATGATTGGTTTCCTTAATCATTCCAATGACTAGGCAAGTTCCCTTGGTATTTTTCTTAATCCATAGTTAAGGGACATCCTTGAAGAGGTTATTCCTTCTTATTATGTGATCATGATCCCAAAAGGGGGAAATAGGAATGTTCCTCTTCATTTGAGCCAACCCCTCTCCTCTTGAATCATTCAACTCCCTTGCAGGCTTCGATAGCCTCACAATTGTGAAATTAAGAAATATACAACTCTATGTTTATCTCAATAAACATCAAGGGAATGACTATGTTAAAGATATAATATCAATCCCCATCAACAAACTTTCTATCCACAAAGGATCTTGAATATAAAGACACTATTATGACCTCCTCATCCCTATGTTTCCTTAGCCTGGCCACTAATATGGTTTCTCTCTACCACTATTGTCTTCCTTCTCCCATAAGAAAATTAGGTTGGTGTGATCCATATTTTTAAAAGTTGGATCTCAATGCAAAAAAATCATGTTGGGAAGGAAGGCATGATGACCTTCTTCAAATTGATCAAAATGGAATGCTTAAGGGGGTTGAGATTCTTGGTGAAGTAGATCCTTCCTAAATGAATTAACATGATGGAAGAATTCTCACTGTGCATGGCCATTATGCATGCTAACAACCACCCTCCCAAACACAGGTGAGAAAACATCATCAACTCGATTCATTGGATTTAGCCACTCACCATTCTCAAGCGTTCTCACAGTGTTCCCTCTAGCTTTGTCTCCTCCAACCTGATGCAGACCCAACCCTCTCAGAGGGTCTGCGCGACCTCCCGGTCTAGGATCGTTCTAGTCGAGAGCTGAAATTAGCTCATAGGATCCCTTCGAGCCCAAAATCTTAATGCGTAGGTCCTAAAACCTTTTTCCCGCATGTAAATTTTCCTTTTCGAGAGTCCTTGAGCGTTTACAAAGCCTCCCCGGAGATTAAGGGCCAAAACCGTGGGCCAAATCTTCTTCCTCCAAAAATTTTGGGACTTCGGGGCCTTTCTATCCCACTTATCTCTTAACACAGATTCCCCAAACTGACGAACACTGAGTAGCTATATCAACGGTCCAAAATAAAAACTGATATTGATGGCTGAGATTATATCTTCGGGCTTCAACGATTTTCTTCACAATGCCATTTTTCGACAACTTTCTCAAATCGCTGAAAAGTGTTTTCATCGGGTCTCAGATCGATGATCCACAAACTTCGATCAAATGCACGGTCCAGATCTACTCCCTTCAGGCTTTGGCGATTTCCGTTGGGCATCAAATAACACAATCCTTTATATCTCCCAATGTCAAAATGCCAAATAAGTTCTCCTTCCTCCACATGTCCCATCCTAAATCGATGGCTAGGATGTCCTCTGGGACTTCAACAATTTCCTCCTTGTCTGCACAACGCTTTGATTTCGATGAAGTGTCGATTTCCCAGACTGCGGGATCTTGCACCACACGTCCTTTCCAACGGATGGTTGGGATTAACTTTGGGGCTTCGGGCCTTCGCGAGTCTAAACAACATTGCTCTACGTTTTCTCTGGAGTGTTGGACCTCCCGATATCCTACCACGTACCCTTCCTGAAATCAACGGTTCAGATCTACTCCAGACTTCAGGACTCCGGATATATCCACCTTCTCTTCCCACTATTCTCCCGGAGTGCCTATCCTCCAGATTGCCTGATCTGACGATGTGTGTCCTTTACGATGGACAACCCAGATGAACTCTGTCCTTAGGGACTTCGGGAGTCCTCCACTCCTACTTCCATCGAAATGATAATCCATCGGAGTACACGATCTATTGACACGTGTCCCCACTTTTTAAATAGTCAATTCACTCTGTCCTTCGAGAATTCAGGGGTCCCAAATTCTCCACACACCAAATTTTCCGAATGAATGAAGTCTTAAGGACTTCACCGATTAACCCGTGTGCATCTCCTCTTGATCCGATGATTGTCCACGCTCCTACAAACTCTCAAATGGATCTTGATTGTAGTTCTGGATCCTCAATAACTCCTTTTTAAACTTGATCTACGATTCCTCCGAACGCACGAAGTCTTAAAGAATTACAAGGTTAAACCCTGCGCTACTTCTTCGGATCTAAGGGTGAAAAAAGACCCTGGATCCTCCCGTAAAAACGTCCATCGTTCAAACTTTAAATAAGAAAATATTCTCCTCTTTGAAGAATATGACCACTATCCTTTTTTATCTTGACTGCACGAGACAATTCGAGTCTCTGGCACCCCCTATGTGCTCCTATGATACTTTAAAGCTCTGGAATTAAAAAAAATTCTAAGTCCCTCTTGTGGAAGTTTTATGTTTGCTATCTCTTCTGTGATTTATTCCTCTGAGGTTTATAGACCTCTGGTGCATTCCTTGCATCCCTGAAACTTCTAATGAATTTCAAAATTAGATATTTTTGAGAAAAGTTTAGACTTAGAGATTTGTTTTAAAGAAAATCTCCCTTACGCACTCCTTGCGTACGTCCCTTATGAAACTTCTTCAACACTTAAAGAAAGTGTTGTCCTGATGCACTCCTTGCACTAATCTTCTCAATCTTTTTTTCTCCTATGAGAAAATGTACACTCTCTGCACTTCAACTAAAAAATTGTGCACTCCTTGCACTTCCACTGTAAATTCACGTTATCTCTCCTAAGTTTCTGAGTCTGTCTCGACTCGGCCTATGCACTCCTTGCGGGAACTGTGCACTCCTTGCACCAGGAATCTCAAAAGAGAAAACAAATGAAACTTACAGAATCATCAAAGGTTTCCACACTTAACCATAAAAAACGTATTCATGCATAAAAGCTACATAAACAGATAACACACAGAGAACATAAATAAACATCACATGTACTCAAATAACTCAGATGAACACAACACCATACAATTGGAATCAAACCTCTCTTCTTGTATTCATTCAGTAAATATGTACATGGACTCATACAGTTCTCTGCAACTTCTCATAAGCTTCAACAACTCTCTCAAAAACAATAACAATAACATTCAATGACTACAATATACAACAGCCTCTACAATAATGTTCAACAACCTCATTTGGGAATACAATACATATATTTATACAACGAGGGGTTTCTCGAGCTTTCCCTCCATACTACCTTAGATCTATCCTATCACAGTTATTTCATTCATCTACTAAGGACTATTACATTGAATGGTGATTACATTCAGATATGAGTTGATACTCAATATCTGTACAACCTTATCTGCTAATTAAAACGATTACAATCCTTGGTGGCCTTATGTGATGGCTCTTGCCTCAAAACATTTAACAGCTTTAAATTACAATCTTTTCAAAATAGAAAGACGTGCTCCTCTTTGGAATTCAAAAAAAACTTCAAATCTATGCGTTGGGTGATGAGTTGTCCTCCACCTGGCTTCTTTAATGCTTATGGTGATGCTCCTGCATCATACTCCTCTGGACAAGAATTCATGGACTCATGTCCATGAGCTCCTACACTATCTTTCCATGCTTCTGAATGTCAGATTCATTAATCCAACTAGAATCCTCTGTTGGGTGACCCTTCCACTTCACCAGGTACTCAAAATAAGTCTTCCTCCTGGTCTTCTTACCAATACTTTGATCTATGATCTTCCTCATCTATGGATTTTCTGTTGTTGGCATCTGCTTCAAGCACTGAATATCTTTTTGATCATCTTATCCTACTGTATCATTCATCATGTAAGGGTACACGTATGAAACATTGAATATGGGTGATATTTCCACATCCTTTGGTAGCTCAATCTCATATGCAATAGCATCAAACTTTCTGAGAATATTGCATGGTCCTATTTTCTTCATCTTCAGTTTATTATATATTCCCTTTGGGAACCTTTCCTTCCTCAGGTGTGCCAAAACTAGATCTCAAACTGTGAAATGAACCTCTCTCTTTTTCTGATCAACTTTGCTTTTATACTTCTGACTGCTCTCCTGCAGTTGTCTCTTTATTTGATCATGAAGCTTCTGCATCTCTGTAGAAAAGTCTTATTCTCATGCACTTCTGAGCTCATCATGTTTCAAATCCCTTAACTTCGAAATTCCTCTCATATGCATTCGATACACTATTTGAAATGGACTCTTTCCAATGCTTCTTTTTGAAGAATCATTATAAGAAAACTCTGTCTGGGGAAACATATGAGCCCACTAATTATGATGTTCAATGACCAAACTCCTCATAAAATTCCCTAAGCTTCGATTTACCACCTCAGTATGTCCATCTGTCTAAGGGTGATATGTTGAACTGAAAGACAAATTTGTCCCTAGCCTCTTCCATAGGGTTCTCCAAAAGTTTCCTACAAACTTGGTATCTCTGTCTGAAACTATGCTCCTTGGAAAGCCATGCAATCTCACAATTTATTTGAAAAATAAATTTGCTATGTAAGTAGCATCACTGGTTTTTTGGCATGGTATGACATGTGCCATCTTTGAAATTCTATCCACCACAACAAATATGGAATCACTCCCCTCTGGGTTCTTGGAAATCCCTATAACATCCCCAACCATCAACCAGCCTGGGCAATGCCACTACTCAACTCTGACTTGCCTGCGATACCAAACTATAGCATCCCCGACCCTCCATAGAGACCGGGTAAGGCTACCACTGTGGAATATTCACACACACACACACACACACATATATATAGCATTCATTTTAATCGAAATAAAACACATAACACAGAGTTATTGTTACCATTCAGATTCAAACAAGATTAACAGTAAATCCACATGCAATGGAACACATGATAACATTCAAGAATTGGTATCACAAACATGCATAACATATAAATTAAGCACAGACTGATACTTATCTTTTAGCTATAGTAAATCCACCAACTACGTGCAAACCTTCCACGAACCTCCCAGCCATAGACCACGTTGTTCATCACGCTTAGCAGTGGGTCACACCCGAGCTGGGACTAAGATCCACCCAGGGAAAGGGAATCCCTAGACTAGGTCGAGGTCACAGGAAAATGCACAATGCAACTGGAAGGGTTCTCTCCAGGAGCCTTCTTACGCCCACTACTCACAGACTCTCATTCCACACATGCCTATTACACCCAGGAATATACACCTTCACAAGAACAGACCATCGGTGCTTCACCTCCCTCTCTGGGTCTCGGTAACAGGTCGGATCAAGAATTCTTAGAGCTCCATAGATACTGATGGACTCTCTCTGAGAGAAAACCACTTCCCAACAAACTCTCTCACCTGGAGAGAGCTGCTCAAAGGCCTGACAACCTACCTCTTCAACCATGGGCCTGACAACCCAATTCTTCATCCACTTTCAACTCAATTCCTGCAAGGTGAGGACAACAACCACTAGTCAATACAACTCAGGAAAATAGAAGGCAACAAGCCACTCTCAGTCCAGGAACTAAGTGGCCACAACTGCCAACAATTATGACACACACACGGCACAAACATATACGGGATGCTTAGGCTTCATAGAAGACGTGATTCATTCTGCATGACTATGCAGAGGTCGAACAGGTTAGACAGCGGATCATTCCACGGGTTTTTCCTACTGGTTTCAAGGTGCGCGACCAGAGAACAAAACATAGAGGTCGAGTGCAGAGGAAAAACGGGTTCAGACAAGCATCCTAGCGAACTCAGACGGAGGATGGAAGAATGACCCGCGAACCCCAAACACAGCTGACGCTTCATCTTTTAACTGCATGTGCCCAGGTCGACATTTGTCTTCCTGGAGCTGCATGCATTCCCTTTTTCACATGTTCCTTTTCATAGAAATTAGGACAACAATTGGTCAATTGTCTACCTTAGCCTTTAAGAAATAATAATAAATTAGTATCCCATTTAGAGGTAATCTCCCTAGCTTAGCCCCTAGGCCCACACACTTAGACTCCTCCTTTACCCAACCTTGTGGAAGCTTAGTCCCCCATCACTCTTTCTTCGTGGTCGGTCTGCACGCAGCAATGTTTATATTTTATTAATGATCTGCATAATTACATATACAAAATCATGCTCCTGGCCTTTAACACCTAGGATCTCCAGCCTAATAAACACATAATCCCACCAGCTTATATACACTTGGCTCACTAGCCTATAAACATTATTACAATTCATAATATAACCGGGGCTCATCCTTGGGGATATTACAATCCCCTCCCCTTATTTTTTCACTATCCCCAGTGCAACTCTTTACACAACATCAACAATATTTCCAAAATCTTCAAAAAGATACGGGTATTCTGCCTGCATAGCATCCTCATGCTCCCATGTCACATCCTCGGGACCGTACCAGGTCCACTGGACCTTTACAATCCCTATGGCTCGATTCCGGAGTTGTTTTCTCTTCTGGTCCAATATGTGCACCGGATGCACTTGCAAGACACCTTCTTGCTCCACTTATCTTTTGATTGAGAAGACCTTCCACCCCTAAGAAGGAATATGACTCCATCGGGGAAATGGCTTCCCAAGATAGCCACTGTACACAATCCTTATCCACATGGTCTAGGCCAAGGTACCAAACCTCAGCATCACTCCAACCAATGGTCTCTCATTCCCCACATGTTTGTCCTACCCCAGGAGTGTACACCTTCACTGTCACACAGTCCANGGCTCAGGAAGTCTCAGAGCACCGTGGCTCCCGGAGTTCCAACTGCCCTCAAAGATTTCCAATCCACATCTTCTCAAGCTACTCTTTGTAATCAACATTCTAACTTTAATCAACATCATCTCATATACATAACCCACATACAGTTATCATGAGAAAACATAAAATAATTCATTTAGGAACTCCAATTAGTTCAAAAGGGAATTCAACCTTTTCTCCAAAACATGAAATTCTATTTCATAATTCATCTTGGTTGTTGCCATATTATGAATGCATTCATCCTTGTGATTTTTCATAGGCACCAAACTGCATACCATTTTCCTGCAGGGCTTCATCTTACATACTGCCAACAATTTCTAGTATTTGTTGTACATCATAATTCAATTGCAATATGTACAAAATCTTATGCAGTGATCTTAAAATTTCCTGCACCTAGAAATTCAGTCACAATCACACAACATTTTAATGAAATGGAATGAATTTCATTCTATGCATATGCATGTTCACAGTAATATCTATAAGTTCATTACTTCTTCTTTTTTTGAACCAAAAAATTTCATGTAGTCAATGTTCATGTGACTACTTGACTTGCAACTTTCCTGTTGCAATGTCTAACAAGTCCTGAAATGTCCTCAGCTTCATGAGTTCACAACATTTCAGTTGTTAGTAACAATTATTTTCATGCAATAATATATATGCAAGTACTTACAAAACTCATTCAACCATTGCATTTAGTATACAATTCTATCACTTACTATGCATGAGTGAAATTCTCAATGTATTAGTATTCAATGCACCTTGCATTGAATTACATAATGCTCTTTATCTCAATCATGTATCTCACCATCCATGAGTTGGAATTCTAGCCAATGTGTTGCCACATTCTCCACACACTTCCTATTGTCTTCCCAATTAATTGGATGTCTTCCTTTTCGACCTGAACACTACACCAAGAATATAATTTGGTGGTGTTCATTAGTGTTAGCAAAAAGGTTGCAACCCAAGTTTTATTTAAAGGTAGGAATCTCTTAGTACCTGTGTGTCTCATAACCTTTCCATATTCATGCCTTTCCATATCCAACCATGTCCCAGTCTCATACATGACTAGATTACTGGCATTCATTCCTATAACAAGTTCTTATCTTTTAATTCTTTGGTTATTACCCCATAACCAAATTAACATGACATTCTACTATGTTAGTGTGTGCATTCAAAAGATAAAAAGATTTGAATTAATACAGTCCTCCAGCCTTTACCACATCCAGTGGTATGCATTCAATAATATAATCATGTGATTTTATAAAATGACTCTGGATAAGGAAATTCTTACCTAAATTTACTTTCAACAATTATGCAAAAAGAGTAATAAAACTCATACCTGCATGATTTCCATTAATAAATTTTATACTACCTGAAAGTCTGATAGTAGTAGAATCTTTCATGCTTCTTTTATCAAACTTGTAACCAACACTTCAACTCTTTGTTGCTTCCTTCCTTATGCAACATCACCAACAACACTTGCAAACATGCAAGCATTATTTCCTATGTCTGACCCAATCAAGCCATAACATACTTGCTACCATAGAAATTGAAGCAACTTCTTTCTCCCTATAAAAAAATTCCTTGTTGATCCCAGAAGTCTACAATTCTTCCCAGATTCCTAAATCTTCTTGTTCTCTCCACTGTAATCATTGTGCATGATTATTCTTGCCCTGAGCACTTTCGATGCAACTCCCCCACCTCAGTGAGTTCTGTTGACCTCTCATTCAATGGATGTTCAACTCTCAAAGCTGGAGCAGCTCTTTGGGTCCCTACTAGAACCTCCACGAAACAAATCCACAGGCCTTGCATGAAACCTTACCCACGTGAACTAGCAGTGGGTGAAATCTTCCTCTATGTGACCACTGGATATGACCATGTGCCTATCTAAAAGGCGTTTTGGGATTTCACGTACCGGTGTTTCGATATGAGTCACCCTCAACTCTCTCTATCCCCAAAATTTGAAATAAGAGTCTAGCACGTGCTAGCTCTTCTCTTAACTTCCACCGGCGTGACCTCTAGCTATGACCTGGGGCCCAACTTCCGAGTGTTATGGGACTTTACCCTTCGTGAACTTCGAGGATTATATATCATCCTTTCTCTTGACATCCAAAATCACGAACCCCGTTCACCTCAGATCAATGGTCCACATCTTTCTGAGTTTCAACGGTCCAGATCAATTCCTNAGTTCCCCTCTTTTCTTTCGATCTCTAGTTTTCCGAAATCCACGTGAGTCAGATCCAATGACTCAAAGCTCCTTGTAATCCAACGATGTGGATACTTTCTCGTGAATCAGGACTTCGCAGTTCATGAAATCAGAAAACAATTCTCTTCCCCTTTCCAACTTCCCACTTCACGAAATTCAATTGCGTTAGATCAATGGCTCACAGTCGTCGTGATTCAATGGTCTAGATCTCTCCTCGCGAATTGGATGTTCGCGTTTCGGGATTTTCGAGAGAAACTTCTTCCATTCTCCCAATTACCGATTTCTAATTTCCCAATGAAAGGAATCAACGGTTCGATATTACTTGAGATCGATGGTTCTCTACCTCTCCTGAGATTTCAAGTGTTGAATGACTCTCAGTGTTATCCTCC
>SNQJ01S0125894.1:29240-42441 GCA_010110895.2 Picea sitchensis | reverse complement strand
AATATTTCGAAGGCTTCGATGGTGTTTTCCCTCCTGAGCTTCTATTAATGAAATTTTAACTTCACCCTGGCACACACTTGCGCTCTGCATGCGAACTTGCATTGTTTCTCCCTGATATTTCAGCTTGCTTAGTCTCTAAGGGACTCAGCCCTTCTGTGTCTTTCAAAAGACTTCTGATGCCCACTTGGCACGTTCTGCACTCAACCTTCTGAGATTTTGAACTTGAAACAAATTCTCTCTACACGCACTCCTTGCGCTATCTCTTCTGATCTTTAAGACTTAGAATGAGTCTGTCTCCCACACACTCCTTGAGTTATCTCTTCTGAGCTTTTTGATTTACTCAGTCTCCTAAGGGTCTCGGCCCTTATGTTTCCATTCAAAGGAAAACTTCGTTCCCTCTTAGCAACCTTCTTCTCAAATCACATATTGTTGAGAGTTTTATACAGAGTGTTCAATAGCTCTGTGAATCTATTCCTCTAATACTCTTCTCCCTGAACTGGACAAAGAGTTATCTCTGTGCACCCTTGCACTTGCTCGATGCCCCACCTGGCAAAGCCCTACAAAGTTCTCATTGACTCTATCTCTCTATGAACGCAACACAGAGTTATTCATGTGCATTCCTTGCACTTTTGTTGATGAAGGTTCAACGGTATCTCTCCTGAGCTTCTCTGAGGTTAACTTACCTCTATCAACGCACTCTTGGCAGAAAATGTGCACTCCTTGCACTCAAAATCTCAAATAAGAGAAATAATTGAACTTATTCAATACTTCACCAGCTTATGCATTCAAACGAGTTAATCTCCGAACATTCCCATGTCACCTTTGTTGACATCATTGCATCACATCACTTATGTTTTCCAATTGCGGGGGCATGCGGTAGCGGTTTGTAGTAATCCACCTTTCATCCTGCAATTATTCTAACATTGACATGTAACCCCTTGGTGAAATCGGGGTTTGGATTGCGGGACCACCTTGGAGAATTAACTCCCATGCAACTTGGATCCCCGCAATGCCTCCTAGCCATCGATCTTGATGTATAGTGATCAACACCAGCGTGGGTCTTCCGACCCTTAACTTCATTACATAACCTCGGCCCCACTAATCATGCTCATACGTAGTGCCATGTGGCATAATACTAGCAGCTGACTCATGGCCCAATCAGATGGGTGTCACATGTCACGTTCCATATGGAATTTCAAACTTCTACAGGTTTAAAACCCACTGACACATGGCACACAACCCATGTGTCCATGTCAAACCAAGTGACATCATCATGACTCACTACTTCAGCTCTTCGAGAGCTTTCTCCCTTCACTACTATGTTTGACCTTTTAACATTGGCTTTATCCAATGGTCGAGCTCTCCTCCCCAGATCTACGGTGTAGATCCACTTTCGGGACTTTGGGGCTTCGGGCTTCTACCCTTCTCTTGTTTTTGGCATCAGACTTCACTGAAGTCATGAAGTCTGAAGGGCTTCCTGGTTAACTCTTATGAACCTTCCCCCAGATCTAACGTTCGTAAGGGATTTCCCTTCCTTCCAAATAGATCCTACAACACAGAACAAACTCTGTTACTCTGTGGATTTCTAAAGGAATTCACGACTAACTGCCTCGCAACATTACCAGATCTTACGGTCATGAAGGATTCTCCTTCTCCTGAACAGATCCTAACGTCCACATTACTCTGCGGCCCAACACTATGTCTATCGTGGTTTTACAACACTGCTACTCCTCCTAAGCTTTGTAACACAACCAAGGTAGCTTCTTGGCACTTAGGAAGGTTCTGAGGCTCGAAATTAGTCCTCCAGACAAAATTTCTTCTTGAAACCTTGGGTCCAATGACTACTTATCCATCCCATTCAGGATTAGTGTTTTAAACCTTGGCTCTGAACTTGAATTTTGTCTACTTCTACAACAATTATTTCCGAAACTTTTGCTTCAACTTCCACTAACATGGACCATCCAGTCTCAGTGTTGTAACCATGCTATGATACCAATTTGTAACATCCCTAGCCATCAACTAGCCTGGGAAATGCCACTACTCAGCTCTAACTTAGCTGCGATACCAAATTGTAGCATCCCTGACCCTCCACAGAGACCGAGTAAGGCTACCACTACGGAATATTCACATATATATATCACATGCATTTTAATCGAAATAAAACACATAACACAGATTTACTGTTACCATTCATATTCAAACAAGATTAACAGTAAATCCACATGCAACAGAACACATGATAACATTCAAACATCAGTAGCACAAACATGCATAACATATAAATTAAGCACAGACTGATACTTATCTTTTAGCTAGAGTAAATCCACCAACTACGTGTAGACCTTCCACGAACCTCCCAGCCATAGACCACGCTGCTCATCACGCTCAGCAGTGGGTCACCTCTGAGCTGGGACTAAGCTCCACCTAGGGAAAGGAAATCCCTAGACTAGGTTGAGGCCACAGGAAACTACACAGTGTAACTGGAAGGGTTCTCTCCAGGAGCCTTCTTACGCCCACTACTCACGGACTCTCATTCTCCACATGCCTATTGCACTCGGGAGTATACATATTCACAAGAATAGTACATTGGTGCTTCACCTCCCTCTCTGGGTCTCGGCAACAGGCTGGATCAAGAATTCTCAGAGCTTTGTCGCTGGTGCTAGACTCTCTCTGGGAGAAAACCACTTCCCAGTAGACTCTCTCACTTGGAGAGAGCTGCTCACAGGCCTGACAACCTGCCTCTTCAACCACGGGCCTGAAAACTAGGTTCTTCAGCCACTTCCGACTCAATTCCTGCAAGGTGAGGACAATAGACATTGGTTAATACAACTCAGGAAAATAGAAGACACCAAGCCACACTCAGTCCAGGAACTATGTGTCCACAACCGCCAACAGTTATGACACACACACGACACAGACATATATGGGATGCTCGGGTTTCACAGAATACGTAGCTCAGTCTGTGAATTCTCACTCGGTTCAGGATGCATGACTATGCAGAGGTCGAACAGGTTAGAAGACAGATTAGTCCACAAGTTTTTCCCACTGGTTTCAAGTTGCACGACCAGAGAACAAAACATAGAGGTCGAGTGTAGAGGAAAAATGGGTTCAGAAGAGCATCCTAGCGAACTCAGGCAGAGGATGGAAGAATGAACCGTGAACCCCCAACACAGCTTATGCTTCATCTTTTAACTGCATGCACCGAGGTCGACACTTGTCTTCCTAGAGCTGCATACATTCCCTTTTTCACACGTTCCTTTTCACAAAACTTAGGACAACACTTGGTCAATTGTCTACCTTAGCCTTTAGGAAATAATAATAAATTATTATCCCCTTTAGAGGTCAGCCTCCTAGCTTAGCGACTAGGCCCACACACTTAGCCTCCTCCCTTTCATAACCTTGTGGAAGCTTAGTCCCACATCACTCTTTCTTCGTGGTCGGTCTGCACGCAACGATGTTTATATTTTATTAATGATCTGCATTATTACATATACAAAATCAGGCTCTTGGCCTTTAACACCTAGGCTCTTCAGCCTAATAAACACATAAGCCCACCAGCTTATATACACTTGGCTCACCAGCCTATAAACATGATTACAATTCATAATATAAATTGGGCTCATCCTTGGGGATATTACAATCCCCTCCCCTTATTTTTGCATTGTCCTCAGTGCAACTCTTTACACAACATCAGCAAGATTTCCAAAATATTCAAAAAGATGCAGGTATTTTTCCCACATAGCATCCTCATGCTCCCATGTCGCATCCTCGGGATCGTACCAAGTCCACTGAACCTTTACAAGCCCTATGGCTCAATTCTAGAGTTTTTTTCTCTTCTGGTCCAATATGCACATCGGATTCACTTGCAAGACACCTTCTTGCTCCACTTATCTTTTGATTGAGAAGAGCTTCCACCCCTAAGCAGGACTATGACTCTATCGATGAACTGGCTTCCCAAGATAGACATGGTCCACAATCGTTATCCACATGGTCTAAGCCAAGGTACCAAACCTCAGCAGCTCTCCAACCAACGATCTCTCATTCCCCACATGCATGTCCCACCCCAGGAGTGTACACCTTCATTGTCACACAATCCTGTTGAGTACTCAACACACCCTAAAAAAAGTCTGTCACCATTTACTTTTTGGGGTACCACTCGATCTTCGGCTTAGGTTGTTATCACTTCAGCATGAAACTGACACCTTCGCTTATCTCATATGTTTCATGATTGAATAGATTAAAAGTTTTCTTGTGTACAAGAAAGGACCTTCTTAACTCTGAAAGAGACTTAATTACTACTCAATGAATCGGCCACCTAGGATTTTCCCCCGACTCACTTGAGGAATTTGGCATCGACGAAAGATAAAGGTGGTGAAAATCATTTGGAAATTCAAAGTTGTCAAGTACCGACCTTCATCGACATTCGCTGATGAAAGTGTTTATTTCCTACGAACAACCCCAGGAAGAATTTCATCAAAGACCGATCCATTCAGTTTCGATAGAAAAATGTAATAAAAAACACTGTGCAAAGGTAAGGAGTAAACAACAGATCCTCGATCCCTACGCCGGAGTGGTGTGATGTGATGAGACGTTTTACCTCTATATGTGTCAGATACGCCACATTCAAAGCTGGTAGTTAATTCATATATCGCGCATTAGTTACTAATTCGTGCATGAATCAAAATGATCTGTTAAACCCACCGATACAATGCATCTTCTCCAGCACCTCCGTCGTCAACCAGTTAAGGTTTATTTGCAGAAATTCGAGGGTAATTTATTTTGAATTTACATTTATTACTCTTATTAACTGATTGATATGACTGGTAGTACCTCTCTAGTTATATCATGTTCGAGTCATTGTGCATGGTCCCATTCTGCGCAGCAAGAAATTCATAACAAACAGAAGAGTGAATCCAACTACCTAGAAGAAATGCGCAAAGTTCAGTGAGTATTAAGAAATTATCTTTGCAGGCATTACAGGGATGTATTTGCTAATGGTTTTCATGCATTCCATTGTTACATGTCCACAAACAAAATTTCTCTGTATGCATGTTCAAAAGACATTTTAAATTGCAAGAACAATGCCTCTGAAGAAGCTTTCCACCAGGAAATCACCGAGAACCCCTAAGCTGCAATAATCAGAAGTAGGAGAAGGCACCTCCCCATCAGTTGTGAGACAATTAGAATTCATTCCCAAGCCAGTATCCATCATTAAGAGAATCACCAAGGATCCCTTTGTCCAGCCCTCAGCTTTCGGAGACATGGAGGCAAGTATTGGAGCCAAGATGGCATGTCCTCGCTGCGAAGAAGTTTTCAAGAAAATCAAGAAAGAAGAACCCCTCGAATATACCTTGCATAGAGAACCTGACACAAGGAAGCTCGACGACGAGGTCCTCCCCAACATTCGTAAGGCTTATCTGCACATGGTGGCAAGCCGGTCTTCGATCTTTCCTTGCATTGAGCTCTTTAAGTGGATCATTGACCATGCTGACGCCCAAAAATGTTTGATTAATGATGATAATGGAGAATGTGTCGGAGTCTTCCTGCCATCAGAGGTTCAGAGTTACTATAAGCTCAAAGATTCCGAGCTAAAATTGAGCATTGATTTCGTCCTGAGTTTCTATGTGTCACACGATACCAACAAAATCATGTCGTCTTGGTGGAGAGAAGACAAAATATTCACAAACTGGACTGTTGGTTGGTATCCAACAACCAATCTCAGGGAACCATACATATATCTCATGGCTCTACTCTGCAGGTTACATGGGGAGAAAGACTGCTCCCGATTTTCATAGGCTTGGATGCCTCTAGCTTTTACAGTCTCCATTTCAGGCACAGACTTCAATTGGGGTTCCATCATCTCCAAGCAGTTGAGAACCTGCATAAGATAGGCTTAGGTGCCAAAGGAGGGATATACCCCCGCCTTCTACATGGCCTCGTATCTACTGGACGTCATCTATGCCAGGAACAATTTTACTGGGATGAACCTGAATTGGCACTCTCCGAAGCTTGCGGTCCATGTATACTTCAACATCCTATGGGAAAACAGATACAAGAAATCCTATGTTGTTTTCTGTGATAAGTTTATTGCACGCACATACTTCTTTCTCTTTAGGAAAGAATTCCCTAGATTGTCAGATGACGCAAATAAGGTTATAGCCAAAATTGGCCACCGATATTTAGATGAATGAGAAACCTACATCAAGGTTTTCGACGCCACAGGAGCACCCCACTTATTACCCATTTGTGTTCCCGATCGGATAGTGTTAGGAGAAATTTGCTATCAAACCATCCTGCAAGGATACAATGCAACTTTAGTAAAATACAAGAAGAGGGATTTCATACCATATGGGTTTCATATCAGATTATGCATGGTCAAAGATACCGCGCATGCTAAACAACTTGAGCTAGGTCAATTGGAATTTCGGTTCCAAACTGGTTGATTTCGCAAACACGATCCCAACGGATTGGTTCTACAGCACGTGTCTCGGGTATCATCCTGTTGACCCTATGCCCATGACCAATTCGAGGATGAAATTTTTACTGAGAACGCTCAAGACTGGAATGTGATGGCGTCCAGGAAAGATGATCCTCGATGAACCAGGTTTAGAGCTATGAGCTATGAAGAACAGGTAATGTTTCTGGAGCAGGCAGTTCAAGAAATTAGCCGACACCCAGAAGGAGCAGTTTCATATGAATTGGATGAAGAAATAAGTGATCACGAAGAAGACATTGAAGCTACGGGAACTCATCGGGAATCCCCAGTACAAATCAGGGATCTCCCGGAAGATCAAGTTGCACAAGAAAGGGGTACGTTGTTACATCAGCAAACCGAGTTGCTGATGAAACGGATGCGGGATGACCCATATCGTTTCATAGGACCTACAGTTTCAACTGTTGTTCAAAGTGTCCCGATGGAGTCGAATGATCCTGGGTCCACAGTCCCCGACAACGCCCATGGGTTAGGCAACCCTGAACCCGCAACATCGTTGATCAATCCTTCGGAAGAAGGGACAACTCAACCAAAGACAGGTCGAGTCTCGATAGAGATACAATCTACCAATCCCTTGAGCACTCTTATACATATTTACAACGACGACGAGAGTCTGGAACTTGCTCACGACACCCCGGTGCAAGTCCAAGAGGAAAAAGGTCCCGAGAAAACCACTTCCCCTGAGCCTGAGGTCCAAGACAAGCAGGTATTACAAAATGAAATAGGGTCCGAAGGTGGCCTCAACACAAGAGAGTCTGACAGATAGGAATAAGAAGAAGGACTGAGTGACGAAACTCCACAAAATAAAATCGGTAGTTCTACGGCTAACGAGCAAGTAAGCGATGAGTCTGTACCCGATGCCTCCATTATGCCCAATATTCAATTCCCAGATGAACGACAAGTAGAGGCCGAATCTACAAAACATAGCAAAGAAATTCGAGAGCCCACTCCTAAGCAAATATACACCACGGGTATCTTGAGAAACAACCTCACATGGGGAGATCAACAGATACCAGAACTGGTAGACGAAGTAGCAGACATCTATGCGATCTCCTACGATCAAAAGAGGAAGTCCATCGTTCAAAGGACCGTGAAAAGGCAAAGGATCACTTTGGATCAATCCATCGTGGTTACCACAGAAGAGAACTTAATCATCATTGCAGACACTTGCACGTCCGAACTAATCAGCGTAGGAAAAGCCCTCTCAGATGCTGCTTAGGATAGAGCCAAGAGAGATGAAAACGAACTAGCCGACACTCGAGAAGAGCTCGAACACTTGTGCCATATTGTCAAATACTATAAAGGAGCTACATAAACCACTTTGTATATGAAGGATGAGTTCAACAGAGTTTATAACGAGTTCAAGAAGGAAAGGAACCTGTTAACCAAGAACATAGTCGAGTTCCAGGAGGATACTCTCATGGCACTCGCGACATGCAAAGAAATGGAGAGGTGGCACGAAAAGGCACAAGCAGTAGAGAGACTCGAATACATTGAGGCAGTTCAGTAGGGTCGAGAAAATAAAAATCATGGCATTAGGCTGCTTGGAAAAAGTAGTCTCGACCGCATGAATAAATCTATCGAATATTGGGCGAAGATGACCCGGGACCCACATCGAGAAATCCAAAAGCAATAAGCCAAGTGCCAGAAACACTGGGGTAAAATTAATAATGTAATGAAAGATATCGGTCTCCCCAAATTTGGCAGCCCCGATGAATTCACTAACATGAGTGATGTGTTCAAGACGCACTCCATACAAGACTCGCTTTGGGCCGAAGAGTGCACAAAGGTCACCGATGCAAATCTAGGGCAAGTGCAACAATTCGCAGGACACCCAATCAGAGCTCAAGCCATGCTGCAGCAGCTAAACTCTAGTTTGGTAAAGTACCGGATGCATGCAGTGGATATCAAAGGAGTATATGTTGCCCCTATGGAACAACACAAGTTCCCATGGGCTCAAACCTGTGAAGAGTTGTTTATCAACTGGTCTGAATATGAAAGAAGTCACCCTTTTCAAGAGACATCTCGGGTGGACTGTTGAAAAAAATTGTTGGATGATCACGCCACGTGGAAATTTTTGTTTGACCTGAATTGTATTTAGCCGTTAATTACAGTTGAATTTATATTATAAATAGAGACATTGACCAATTAAAAAAAAGGTCGATGGTTGTTGTAAGAAGTCTTTCCTTTTTGGTTGTTGATAATTATTTTGAGACAACTATGAATTGAGAAGTCCTTGTGAACCAAAGGCAAGTTGTTTTCATCAGATGTATGTGATTGGAGTTTGGAGAAGAATTACTTCCTATCATGTTCCAAGAATGATGCAGTAAATGAGTAAGAGCAATCGATTCTGTTGTCAAGTTATATAGTGCAATGTTTTGATGTTCTTTTCTTTAATGATGAAGATAAATCGTTGTGTTTTTATGTGATGAATGTTATGGTAGATGAATTATTTTTCTTGCCACGATCTTGGTTACATATATGTTTTTATCTACGTTAGTTATATTCTCAGGCAGTAATTGGATGCTCATTTGGTTAATGTATTATTACTAGGCCCTTTGGTATAGAATTATTGTTTGCATGTTTGAGCAGTGGGTTATCCCAAGCTCAGCCTCTTCCCAGTAGTTGAAATTCAATCCTGTTACTTGTCAAGTTGGCTTATGATGGCTTGTGTCTCTCAAACTAATCCCACCCAAGAGAAAAATACAGAAAGGAACAGTCCTACTTGAAGGGAGAGCCTTCACAAGAAAACGCAAAGCCCATCGATAAATAAGCCAGATTGCAATATCCGGATAGCCATTCCATATCAAACGTTGTAGAGTATAATTGGGCCTCGGTGGCGGGTTTGGTTCCTGCTGTTGATATCAAGGGATTTAAGACTCATCAATAGAATTGGTGCTAGCAGGAGGGCCTGAGAATGAATGGTTGAATATGTAAGTTATATATCATTTCGAACAGCCTACATATTCGTAACGGTCCACATGCATGGCTAGTCACACGACAGACAACCCATGTTTACTAAGTACTACCGAAATGGGTAACTCACCCCGGTCCGAGGAAGAACCTTTTCACCCTGAAATACCCTATGCCCTCCCTCAAGAGGAAGTGAATCAACTCAAGAGAATCACTAGAGCCTTCACCTGAAAAATCGGCGCATTGTCCTTAACTCCCATCCTCCCTCAGAGAAAACAACAAAGAATACCGGTGGTTATCACTCCCGACGAAGTTTTCGTACACTCCGTCGAAGAATTAATATATTTCACGATCATCGAAATCCAAGAACCTCTTGATCTAATACCCGAGATGCCAGTCGACAACATCCCTGAGCCTAACAAATTTTCGGAAGAAGAAGAGCTTGACTCTGACTCCAAAGATATGGAAGGGAACAATGGTCGTGAGGAGGAAAGAGAAGTTCCACTAGACAACCAGCCTTGGTTGGTCGGAGACGCCATGGCCATCCCTGGATGAGTACACAATCTTCCCCGACACCCGGAAAATTTGCTTCCCAAGTACGACCCTGAAACTTCAGGTTTGCCTGAAGATCATATCAAGAAATTCATACTTTCAATTAGGCTTATGAACGTTCAATATGAGGGCGTGGTATGTAGAATTTTTCCCTACACGTTTGAGAATTGGGCCTCCACGTGGTATTTTAATTTGTCGGTAGGATCTATAACTAGTTGGACTAAATTCCAAAAGGATTTTCTAGACAAATTTGCGGAAGAAACTACTACAGGAGCCCTGATGGTTGAGTTGTTTGAAACCACCATGACCCCAAAAGAGAGGGTCAAATATTTCAATCAAAGGTTCACGACCATCTTAAACAATTTCCAACCTGCGGAGAAACCCACTCAAGAGTTGCAAATTGAGGTTTATGCCAACGCACTTCCGGCTTCTATTTCCATGTTCATTAAAAGAGTTGCCAAGCAAACCCTTGCAAAGAATTTTGAAGCGGCCAAGATGATATAATTCTAGATGAAAGGATGTAAAGAGGGCCAAGCTGCTCTAGTGAGAAAAGAAATCCACCCCCCTCCTAGGAGAGGACTCATTTTGACTAGACCATCGGGGAAACCGGTTGAACAAACTCCCGACAAGGGTAATGGAGATATAGAAGATCTACAGTGCATGGTCAAGAAACTATCAAATGAGATTATAGACATGAAAAGAAGCGCAGGGGAAGGAAACCAAGGCCAAAATCCCTATAAGCCTTTCTTTAAAAGAAACCAGCCTTTCAAAGCAATTGAACCTCCCCCAACCAACCTAAACATTGACCTAGGGAATGTTGCGTCTGATTCTTTCTGCACTTATCACCAGGAGAACCACTCTGAAAGAGAATTCCCTCAATGGGTCCACGCCATGAATTTAATGTCCAATCGTTTTCTGGACGAAGTCTCACTGACCGAACAGTCAAGCAGTTCAACCATGAATATTGTCGATCAGGAAGAAGTTGACCCACCACAAGACACAACCATGTTGATATGGGATCCCGATGTAATCGCATCTTCTAATGATTTGTTTGAGTCTCAAGAACAACCCATAGAAGTTCTGGTAGTACAGATGCGTAGTAAAGGTCAACCCGACTCAAAAAATATCAACATCGCCCAGGCCTCGCAAAGTAAATTAACTCTCGATCGCCCGAAAATACCTTTCTCTCCCGACAAAAAGCCTATAAGCATCCATACCAAGGAATTTCCCAAGTTGGATTACAATGTAGTCGAAGATTTGAAAAAGTTGAAGGCTAATATATCAATTATGGATATATGTAGGATTCCTCAGCAGAAAGACTTTCTATTGCAAGCTCTGAGCTCGGTAGAAGACCCAACTACAGGCAACGGCCAGAAGAAGGATCTATCCTTGACAGATTTGGCAAGAAAGCCAACCATAAATACCTACTCAGAAGGTAGGAAGGAGAATCCTTTTGTACCACTTTTCCTTTTAACGTTCAAAGTTTTTAACAAGAATCTTCACAATTGTTTGTTGGATTCTGGGGCGTCCTCTAATGTAATTCCCTTGGTCATTTGTAATAAACTGGGTGTTGTCCCTCTCAAAAGTGATAAACATGTCATACAATTGGACAGAACCCAAGTCAAGGTCATATGAGAACTCAAAGATGTGATGATCAGGATAGCGACACTTCCTAATTTTGTACAGGTGATTGACGTCATTGTGGTGGATATCCCTAAGGCATATGGGCTATTGTTAAGCCGAGATTGGTCTGAAAAGATAAAAAAATATTTCAGTACAGATTGGGTACACCTTTGGCTACCATTGAAGGGATACAAGAACATGATCAAAATCAACAGGGAGAGATATATGAAGCATACAGTCATTGATCTGGAAACCCCGAACGAACCAGCCTCTACCGATTTCCCCATATTGGGAAACTATTCCTGTGATTCTCACTTCAGCAATTTGGCTCCTCTCCTATCCAATGTTCCGCTTACTCAGAACTCTGAAATAATCTTTCAAGAAGAATCCCCGATGTTGATAGGAGATTCTCTCTTCTGTCAAAACCCCGTGCTAGGAATTGTGAAAGAAAAGATCGGAGAACAAAACACTGGTGATGAGAGAGAAAGGAGTGATTGTCATTCACAAATTTGGACCCTCTATTTTGATGGATCTAAATCACAAGAAGGGTTAGGAGCAAGTTGCATCCTCATCGACCTGAAGGGTAAACATCATTTCTTGTCCTGTAGGCTAGAATTCGAATGTACCAATAACATTGTCGAGTATGAAGCTCTAGCACAGGGGTTAAAGAAAGCCATAGACCTGGGTGTCAAGGAACTAAGAGTTTTTGGAGACTTTGAAATCATTGTCAGACAAGTAAGAAATACCATACATTCCAATTCACCTCATCTTAAGAACTATCAATAGGAGGTTCATAGGCTAATAGAATGCTTTGAGGCTTTCAATATCACTACAATCCCTAGAGAAAAGAATATCCTTGGTGACTCCTTAGCCACAGCTGCATCCAGATGCTAGGCGGAAATATTGTTGTTTAATTCCGTTGTAGTATTTGCCCAACCATTTAATTTGTCAATCCGAGGTTCATAGGCTTACGAAGCACATGCGTTATATATGCAGGACTGAAGTAGAAGTAATCTAATCTAAATTTCTGAAATGAAACTAATCTAGGAAAGTAGGAAACATTAATCTAGGAAAGCAGGAAATTGCATAAAGGAAAAGAAATACAACATGTAAAGAGTTAACGACAAATAACATAGGTGAGCTCACACAATAAAGATATATTGAATTACATAACAGTAATCAAATGACAATCATGGAAGCATAACAATGAAAGAATATGAATCAAAGCTAAGAATCCCTTTCTCTTTTGAATCTTAATGACTACTCTAATTCTAATTACATCATAATTGAATAATCTAATTGAATCCTCATGAAGAGAGAGCACTATCTTTTATACATGAGAGCCTTGAAGATAAGATAACCATTTCATTATTACAGATCCACTATTCTCTCAACCTATTTCCCATTATTACAAAATATAATCCCTTTAAATCCTCACATATATCTCTCATATATCTTGGATAAGATATTCCAACCAAGTCTCCATGATCTTCTCCTTGGAATGGGCTTGAATTATCTCCTCAAATATTGAAATGGTGGAGGAAGTATTCGAGAAGTCCTTTGAATTAATCTTTCACATATTCCTACACATTACAAAGCTCACACATATTTGAGATATAT
>SNQJ01S0125894.1:11748-22896 GCA_010110895.2 Picea sitchensis | reverse complement strand
TAACCAATGTTACCAAAATCAACAATTCGAGAAAACAATTCTTTGTTTTTTTACAGATTTTTGTGACCTTTTGCCTATATTTTGCATTTCTTCCAACTTTTATTTTTTGAACCCTTGTCAAGTTATTTCCATACACCACTTTTACAACATTGATAATAACCCACTCAATGTCTTTGTCCACCATAATGGGGAGAAAGGCATAAAGTATAAGCAAGCCATTCTTGTATAATGATTACCACAACCCTGTAGAATAATAGTCAAATGACTCAGCAGAAAATAACTCTTTGCATATTCTATGCTTCTAATAAGTTGAAGTCACTTTTAATATGAGTGCAATGCTCCAAGTAACATGAGTTAGAATTCTACTTTCACTGTGAGAGAAAGGAAGAAAGAGGTGTTGTAGCAATACTCTTAGGCTCTAGCACTGCATTTCAAAAAGAATGTTTTCACATCTATAAGATATGTCCTAAACTAGCGTAAGTTTTGGTCAATATCAATAGCAGGGTATCTTGTAAGTTGTAACATTAAATGAGCACCAAAATCGGTCAAGGATTATTGGAGTCTGTGAAGCAAGGTTGAATAAGTTTTAGCCAAATGTCGGTCCATTCACTCTAAATTTTTCCTAAATGCCACTAAACTCCAATGGAAAGGGCCTTTACTACCGGTTACAAGGCAATGTCCCAGCCTAGGCCACTTTATCCTTATAGTTCCAAGTCTAGTTTTATGTTTGTAGGTGATATTAGTTGTGACAACCATAGCAACAATGCAAGCTAGAATTATGTCAAAAATGTTCAATGTTTTCCTTTTCATGAGATGCTTCCTATTATCACTATGTGGAAAGTGTTCTCTTCCACAATCTGGGAATATTACAATGCAATGTAGTCAACTTGCAACACTCTAGAAAGATCCCTCTAGCTAATAAGTCACAGGTGGGGGGTTTTTATTCCACCAGAGTCACCTAAGTTTTGGTCAATTTAAATAACAGGGGAGCTTTTAAGTTGTAACGTTGAATAAGCACCAAAATGGTTCACTGTGAGATAAAGGAAGAAAGAGGTGTTGTAGCAATACTCCTAGCACTGCATTTCAAAAAGAATGTTTTCACATCAGTAAGATATGCCCTAAATTAGTGTAAGTTTTGGTCAATTTCCATAGCAAGGGAGCTTGTAAGTTGTAACATTAAATAAGCACCAAAATGGTTCAAGGATCATTAGAGCCTGTGAAGCAAGGTTGAATCATTTTTACCCACATGTCAGTCCATTCACTCTAAATTTCTCCTAGATTCCATTAATCTCCAATGTAAAGGGCCTTTACTAGCAGTCACAAGCAATGTTGCAAACATCATGTCAGCAAATATATCACCAAGGATCTGGAAAGAAACTTATCAACAACATCAAGGATAATATTGGAAAATATCAACAAACTTAAAAAAATATAAAAATATTCAATTTTTTTCAATTTTTTAAACATCTAAAGCAACCCCCTCCCTCTAGCCCTTTTATGGGTAAATATAACAGTGGATAACCCCTTTTTTTTCTCAATCGCCTACTTTCCCTCTTCAAACTAAGCCAAAAAATCCCAAACTCTGCTAACTCAACCGATATTTCCAATTCTTTCAATATTTTGTCGTTATATCGTTATGTTGGCAATATAT
Source organism: Picea sitchensis (assembly GCA_010110895.2). Lineage (NCBI taxonomy): Eukaryota > Viridiplantae > Streptophyta > Pinopsida > Pinales > Pinaceae > Picea > Picea sitchensis. The sequence continues at coordinate 21,245 of SNQJ01S0125894.1, read as the reverse complement.
CACCAATATTTGCAACACTGGTCACAAGGTAATGTCACAGCCTTGGTCACCATATATTTATAATTCCAAGTCTCATTTTATAATTATAGGCGAGGTTAGTTGTGACAACCATAGCACCAATGCAAGCTAGAATGTATATCCAAAATGTTTTCTTTTTTTCTTTTCACAAGATGCTTACTATTATCACTATGCGGTGAGTGTTCCCTTCCACAATGTGGGAATGTTAGAATGCAATGTAGTCATCTTACAACACTCTAGAAATATCCCTCTCACTAAGAAGTCACAGGTGGGGGGTACCTATTATGCCAAAGTCACCCGGGATTTGCACCTGACCCCAACCATTTGCATGGGCAGGGGATATCTATTCAACCAAAGCCACCTAATATTTGCACTTAGATCCAATTAATTTCACTAACAAGATGGACTTTGAAGGGAAAAAAGTGTCTCTAAGGAGACTTGAACATAAGTGGGGGGTACGAAACACCCTACTTTACCATCCAACAAAGCCATCATTGAGGTTTTCTCAAATGTTTACCATAAGGTTAATTTCAAAACCTAATCGTGTCATTGATCCAAGTGTTTATCACAACATTTATAATATCTTAACCACATTTTTTTATCATTGTTTTGTGGGTAGAACCACCCTTATTTTGTTCCTCCAACCTAAGTACAGGAGAATTGGGACATTTACAAAGAGGATGAGAACTTAAGTATTTTCCTACCTTCAATTTTTTAATGCTTCCTCTTTGAATTAGATGTCTCTGCCAGAAAAACCGAGTCTCGCAGTACACATATCAAGAAGCTTAAAAGAAAAATCTTGATCAAGATCAAGATGCTACTTTCTCACAATCCTATCTTGATTTTGTGATCCTTTTGACAAATGTCAAATAATTTTTGCATTGAGTGTGTGTGTCCTTCAAAGCCCCAAGTATTATTCTTTCTTATTTGATAATCCTTTCATGTATGGAGGCTATGAGTGTTGGAAGCTCTTGACGAAGTCACATGAACAATTTGTTTTTGTGTTGTGTGCTTGTTGGTTTTCCTATGGCACATTTTTATAGCATGTTAATTTTCCAAAGTAATATTTATCCTTTGAACCTCGTCATCTCCCTCCCCAGTGAACCCCCACCCCAAAAAACAAGAGGTATCAGCCCTGGTTTCATGCAATTAAGATCTACTTCAACAGATTGAAATAGGTTGGGACTTTGACATTTTAAGTATTTATACTAAATCTTATTATGCTACCAAGATGATCAAACATTATTAAACATGGAATTTTCAAATCCAAATTAAATAACAACCCATTGTGCCCATTCCACTAAATAGTAAAGACCAACTCAAAAGTGGGAGATGGTACCAAATGGCAAATAATAGTCTTTGCCAAGCCTCATTGAAGAGCACAAATGCTATATCAACTTTTAATTTAAGACTAGGAAAAGTCTCCAATGATGGGGGAAATTGTCGACTATGATTCTTGGAATGAAATTGAGCTTCTTATGATAATTATAATTATAAAAGGGGACCCATTATTGATCATTAATATAGGAAAATGAGCAAGATAAATGCACAATTAGAAAGTAGACAACTTTGTTGAGGAAATAGGAATCCTTCAAATTAATTTTTATAAAACTGGTTTCAACCATAACCCAAGGTAAAAGAATAAATGGGCCAACTATATGGATGAATTGGGAATCCTCTTACATCCAAAACAAAGATACCAAATGAACATATATATGGAACCAAATAAGAAGAAATGGTCAAGGAGATTGGAGGTACCTGACAGTGTCCTTGAGGAATTGGATTATTTATGCCATGATTAAGCAAACTTCTGTCATGATTATATAAGTAATTAAAAACTTGCAAAGGAGTGACAATGTGGCCAAGGGAAAGGTTGTTTAGTTTGTGACAATTAGATCCTTTTCATTCTTTTAACTTTCAACTCAATAATGTTACAAAGGAGTTTGGAAGAAAATCTCAGACTGGATAAAAATGGAAAGATGAATTAGAGGACTGGATGCACTGATGAGAAGTTATAGAAGTTGGAGAAAAATGGCCAAGGAGAATAGTGTTCCACTTACAACCCACTAAAATTTACAAGGCCAAATTTTGTTTTATGTATTTGCCATGTATTTTCTTTATGTAGACAGTAGTACTCAGACAAAACATGAAAATGAAAACCCCAAATTCCCATTGAACAAGGAGAAATGTCTTTGTTTTGGAAAGGAAGATACACAAGGAAGTGTGCATGAAAATGAATGGAATGGGAAATATAGCTCAATTGGCAGAGGTGGAGTGGACAATTTAAGAAGATTTCATAATCTCATGGTTTAGCTTAGCAGAAGGAGATCAAGGAGATATAATGGGGCATAAGCAACAATGGAGTAACTATCAGTTGAAATGCAGGTTGTAGGCAAACTGCAAAACATGCAAATGGAGATGACTTCCATGAATATATCTATGTTCAAGAGAGTCAAGGAAGTTAAAATCAAGCTAGATATATTCTACCAAGACCTTAGGAGCTTCATCTTAGATCTATCATGTGGGAATAAAGCAAATGAAAGCCACTTCCATGCCAGTTCAAGCTCATCAATCCTTGGTTTATCTACCTAGAAAAGACCAACTTTTGTAATTCAAGCTAGATAGCTTTTGTGTGTGTCTATTCATATTGTGTTGTAATGCATATGAAATCCCTCTATATCCAAGTCATGAGACACTAGAACGTGAGGACACACACACACACACAAAATCTTCTGATGCGCGATACTTTTGTGTTTCAATGGTATTCCTTTTGTACAATGGTGTACTATTTTACTCTCTCATTTTCTCTGCTTTATAGCTGATATGAAGGGTGCAGATAAACCATCTGTCACAGTTCATTTTGGACACAAAACTGATTTATATGTTTTCCTAATCATTCTGAAAAGAGGTAGAAATAGAACATATGCATACTGACGACTGCTGTGGTAGCAAATTATGTAAGGGATCAAAACAACTGACTGAATTTCATCCCCTATTTTGCACACTCCACCTTTTATAAATTGTTGTCCACCATTCATCGACACCTAGTCTTGTTGTCCACCTAGCTTTCTCAATCTCCTTTTGGGATTCAATCAGAGAATTATAGGGTTTCACTAGTCTTGTTGTTCCAAACAATGCTCAGGTCTTTATCATTTCTTCTCATTGTTCTCTTAGTAGATATCTTTCTGCAATACCTATACAAAGGAAACAAACAACCAGTGTTCTCCTTTCACACACAATCACTCAACTCTAGAAAAATCTTTGGTTTGACTCACTTTTAGAAATTTACAATCATGACATGATCAATGCACTCAACTTCCTTTGGAGGAATTATAAGCAATGATTCAATGGTCTCGACAAATTTTATTGACTTTTACTCTACTATGGTACTCGATTTTGAGGGAGCTCATATAGAGCATGTCCCAAAATGCATGAACATTTTAGGGTTTTTCAGAAGCACTGTACGAGGAGTTGTGAGCTAGAGAGATTGGCATCTTGTTTATGATGGGAGAGAGAGGCTTTCTATTTCACTTCTAGATATCTGAAGATGCACTTTGGTGGAAACAAGACTGTTGTCTTTGGCATTTTCTTTTTGAAGAATATCTATTGGTGAGGACATCTTGATGGGTTGAAAATAGTATTTTCAGCTGATGCCTTTAACATACCTATATAATACCTATCTTTCTACAATACCTATACAAAGGAAACTAACAACTAGTGTTCTCCTTTCACACACAATCACTCAACTCTAGACAAATCTTTGGTTTGACTCACTTTCAGAAATTTACAATCATGAGATGATCAATGAAATCAACTTCCTTTGGAGGAATTACAAGCAATGATTCAATGGTCTCGACAAATTTTATTGACTTTTACTCTACTGTGGTACTCAATTTTGAGGGAACTCATATAGATCATGTCCCAAAATGCATGAACATTTTAGGGATTTTCAGAAGCACTGTACCAGGAGTTGTGAGCTAGAGAGATTGACATCTTGTTTATGATGGGAGAGACAGCCTTTCTATTTCACTTCTAGAGATCTGAAGATGCACTTTGGTGGAAAAAAGATTGTTGTCTTTGGCATTTTCTCTTTGAAGAATATCTATTAGTGAGGACATTTTGATGGGTTGAAATAGTATTTGCAGTTGATGCCAATATCCTCTACAATCAACAACAACATCAACAGTTTCTACATCAACATTAGCATCAACATCAATATTTCTACATCACCGAGGTTCTCAACAAAATTTCTATCAGCATCTTTGAAGAAGCAATCTCAACAATTACAAAGAGTTTTTCTAGCAATTAAAAGTTTCCAACAACCATTCCAGGAAGAAGCGGTTCAAGAAGTTACCAGCACTTGAGATCCTCAATCCGCATCAACAATTCAAAGCCATCAACATCACAAGCATATCAATATCTGGAGTCTTCAATATCCAAAATTCATAAGGAAAGTTCAAAGGTTTGGTATGTTTTGTATTGTTATTTAAAAAATTAAATTAAATTAAGTTAATTTAAATTCCTCTTTTAAAAAAAAATAATTTTAGTTCTATTTCCTACCATTTATTACTTTTTCATTACTCCTACTATCCACTACCCATACCTTCATTTCACTCCTACTCATAACATATCTAATTCCTACAATCCAAAAGACATTTTATTTTTTTAAATATAACCTCTCATATATTTCCTTACAAGATTTGCCTAATTCATGTAAAAAGAATATGCCAGTTCATTTTGAAACAAAGTATTGGTCATAACAGAGAGGAATTGAGGGTTTGAAAAGAGGATATCAGGAACAATTCGAGCCACCATTCAAACTAGAACAATAGGCACGATTTTAAGCACAATTGGGCATCTAGGCAGAGGGGAAAAATAATCCAATTATCAAGGAATAGAGGTAAGCTCCAACTCAACCATTTTCCTTCAGATGTCCAAAAACGAATTGGTACTTGGATATCTTTGAAATCACTATTTTGAAAACAAAGGTGTGCATTTTTGTGAAGTCATTTTCTGAAAACGAATTTATGAGTTTTTGAAGAAGAAAAGTTGTAAAGGGTTTGTGCATTTTTTAAGTAGATTCTTGTGAATTTATGAAGTGGAAGAGTTGTGAATTTCTAAAGGAAAGAAATTGGGCATTTTCTGAAGAAGAGGATTTTATTTGCAACTGAGAATTAAACATTTCAAAACACAAATTACTCAACTAAACCCGTGTTAAAGTTTTTCAAACACTAGCAAGCTTTAAAAATTGAATTTTTCTTAGATGGTTGTAAGATTTGAACCCAAGGGGGTAATATCTTTAACTGGAATTCATGCAGACTATGGTGAAATTTTAAGAAAGAAAGAGTGGTTCGAGTTCTTTGAAAATTTTTAAGGTCGTAATGAAGAAGTCACTTGAGCATTTTCCTTGAGCTTTGATGGAGAATGCACCCAAATTGGAAATCTTACCCTCCATATCTCTGAACACTCAGTGTCTAAAATAATAGGGCTTCCTCAAACATGTGAAAAATGGTTTAAAAACAAACGAATGGATGACAAATTTTGGACTCCATACATGAAAAAAAATAGGTGCCAGTTGAATTGGAAAGCAGGGGTGCCAGAAATTGGTTGATGGATCCTTAGAAAGATTTAGCTTTCCTCCAAAAATTCATCACATGTGAAGGGAGATAATGTATTATTTTTCTGTACCACATTAGGTTGTTGATGCACTTAAAGGGAGAAAGGACTCTAAATTTTCCTCATTATCTACTGCATAGTCTCACCAAAATAGAAAAGGTAATTCAGAAGGAAAGCAAGAATATTGAAAGGTCCCTCTATGACCATGGACTAATAAAATTGATTGTCAAAGATGAGTTGGAAAAACAAAGGATAACATGGGTTGAATTCATGGAAAGAAATGGCTTTGAAAAATAGATGATAATTCAAGGGACATTATTGAATATTCATCAAGAAACATTTCTCAAGCAACTGCAGAATTACCACAAATTTCACCTGAAACAAGAAGAGTAGACATAAAGGCAAGGAAAAAGTGAATGAAGGAGTGGATGAATCCACAGTACCAATAAAGATGACCATATCAAAGTCAAAATAAATGAAATAAAATATAGAACGAAAGAGGAAAAGAGCACCAGAATTTACAAAAATTGTAAGAAAAGCAAGAACCAGATACCTCAGGAAACCATTCCCATAAATTGACCAGAGCTAATAGAAGCAGTATGAATACATTGAAAGTTTGGAAGGAGAGACCTTTTCTGTCAAAAATATATCTCAAAAGTTGGCAATCAAGCAATGGAGAAAGAATCATATGATAAACTAATGAGACAGTTGTTAAAGGCCATATTGAAAAAGAAAATACATAGAATTTCATTTTATAGACCCATTTATATCCAACAATATTCTTCCCTAATGGAAGAGATACCAACTCCCATATCTCATTTTTCAAAGGAAATATATTCTTATGTTATAAAATTCTCCCATGCTTTCCATGAGCTTATTCATAGTTATAAGGATCATAAATCGTCATGGGTATCAACACAGTGAAAAGTTTTATTTTTGCTTATGACCATGAGTCTTTTAGAGTGTTCAAGAAATCATTGACATTAGATATTGTTTCCTCAATGATTTTTGTAGCCCACTTAGGACAACAAGTTTCTCCAACAAAAAGTAAGCCTTGCAGGTTGACATTTAGTCTGTTGACTATATGAAGCCTTACAGTTTGACATTTTGTCAGCTCTAACATTTTTATTCATTCAGGGATCGGAAAGATCTTATCGGGGAGGCTTCATGCAGAATATGCCAGGAGAGTTTCAACACCTCAATAAATTGTCAGTGAAGTTTTTTGTGTTTTCCTAAGGTTATTTTTATGTAGTATTATTTTTCACAAGTGACTTTTCTACTTTTGAGCCCTTACTAAACATAATATCTTCTCTTGAATTAATTGCAATTGCCAGTATTGAGCGAGCCCATTGATGTGTAAGCTTTATGAACCATATATTTTAGTGTTTGGGTTTTGGCACATGCCTTTTTTTAGTAGTGTAGTTGGATCAACTGAATAGTTGATATTTATAGAGGTTTGAATTATTGAACAAAGGTCGTCCTTATTGAATTGGAGGAGAGAGATTTAATATGAAATGGAGTAATAAATAGCTCTATGGATGACTTAGCCATTTGTATTTCTGAAAATGTTTGCAGGTATTCCAAATGGATTGATGAATGTGAGCGTGTAAATAATTCTGGCTAAATGGACGCATCTGCAAACTTAGATAACATATCGCGTATATCTTGAATATAGTAATTCGATATATGGATGTTTCTTTTCCTGAGATTCTATCTGAAATATGTGAGAGCATCTGCAGTTTGAATGTGCACCTTCCTCATAATGTGAAATACAGGACCATTTGAACAAATTCACAATATTTTGCTTTTGCCTATCATGTTCTTGGATCATGTTTGAAAAATGACTGATGTTCGGTCATTTGATATATCTGCTACATGGATTAACTATGTATATGACAGTTAACATTGGTTGTTATTTGAAACCAGATAGATTAGTTGTGTATATAACAATAACATTGGTTGTTATTTGAAACTAAACTTGGAATATATATGTGTTGTATATCTGTAGGCCAAAACTGTTATAGTTGTTGAAGTATTTAAATTTGTCTTTTTTTGCCCCTTGTTCTGATCGAGTATTGGGATCTTGAATTTTACATGGTTTGTCATTTTCAAATGTCTTGGCATGAGAGATTATGAGCTTTACATCTGGAGTCCAAATCTGTCATGGTTGTTTTGAATTGCTACAATTTGCATTCTATGAATTTGCTCTTCTACTCAATGTATATATATAGAACACTTGCATGCTATGTGTGAAGTTGTTGTGCTAGCCAAAGGATACAAAGCAATACCTTCAATGACTTCAAGTTATATTATTGATGATATAATTTTCTGCTAAATGTCAAACAAATTGTCAGAGGTTTCAGTGAAGGCTCTGGAATTTCTGTTGCTCAACTATCTCATTGGTATATAGGATCTTGTATTGGATGGCACTTTTTTCGACGTACCCAAGAAAGTACAGTATTATTTTGATCCTATCTAAAAACATGGACTTATTCTCTAGTATAATTTTTTCGTCTTATTCCGCATGATTGCACTTGAGCATTTGGACTTTAGCTCAACAATTGTGAGTTTGTGGGATAACACACCCAAGACATATCCTAGTGATTCTAAACCTCATTAGACAAGACCCCCTTTACCATTGGAAGTTAGTCCTCCTCCTCAACCAACCTTTCCGAAGACCGATGATATAGATTTAAATATTGATATGGCTAGTATCTTAGCAAAGGTTAATGTATTTGTCTCTCTCAGTATTGATATTGTATTTTTTTTTTTAATACCTACAACACAGTCGCTATTGCGACATCTTGGAGTGTCACTCCCATAGCAACCACGTCGTAGATGATACCTCTTAACGTCACTCTTTCCATGTTCTAGACGTCTCTCATGCCACCTTCAAGACGCCGATCTTGCCATGTTCAAGACGTCTCTCTTGCCACGTTTCAGACGTCTCTCTTGCCACGTTCAAGACGTCTTTCTTGCCACGTTCAAGACATCAGTCTTGCAATGTTCCATATGTCGGTCTTGCCACATTCAAGATGTCTCTCTTGCCACGTTCCATATGTCTCTCTTACCATGTTCAAGACGATGGTATTGCCACATTTCAGACGTCGCTCTTACCACATTCAAGACATCTCTCTTGCCACATTCCAGACATCGGTCTTGCCACATTCAAGACGTCTCTCTTGCCACATTCTAGACATCTCTCTTTCCACATTCCAGACAACGGTCTTGCCACCTCCAAGACGTCGCAATAACGACAGAATCTATGTCGTCAAAAAAGCGATGTCATGTGAAACGACGTTTGAGGGGGTTTGTTGTTTGTCGTTCTCCCGACAATATAAAGTGGCAATTGCGTCGAACGCACCATCGAAATTTGACCCAAATGTACTAGTGACACGACCTGCAAAAGGAACAACAATCAAAACAAAAGGAACAACAGTCGTTACATTGGGCCGAACTAATGTTGAATTAATTGCATTGTAGTATTTACCCAACTATCTAATTTGTCAACCTGGGGTTCATAAACTGACAAAGCACATGCAAAGTATATTCAATATTGAAGCGGGACTAATCTAATCTAATGTTTAAGCTACAACTAAAATTGAATCATTAATCTAACACATGACTGAAATAAAATGATTAATCTAACACATGACTTGGAATTGAATTAATCTAGTTGTGTAAATGAAATTAATATAGGAATGATAAATTGCGTGAAGGAATTAATATAGAAATGGAGAACTACATGAAGGAAAAACAAGTACAACATGTGAAGAGTTAAATAACACAACAACATATGTGAGCTCACGCCAATGAAGCAATCTTCTATTACAACAACCAAATCAATCTTCATAACAAAATAA
>SNQJ01S0125892.1:0-26672 GCA_010110895.2 Picea sitchensis | reverse complement strand
TGTAATGCTAAGTTGTAACCAATCTCAAGTCTAGTACTAAGTTCGAACTAAAGTATGAAGTTGAGTTATGACTAATGCATGCAATCAGGTTACTATTTCAAGCTTCTCTTCTTCCCCTCTTCAGCCTATATAAGAAGAGGTCGAACCCTCTCCTCAACACAGTTTTGCAAGACAATTTTGAAACAGAGTTTTCATATGTAGGTTGAGGGTGAAGTAATAGAGGAGCACATAAGTGATAAAGAGGCAACATATCAAAGGTGTATTTCAACAAGGTCTTGTAAGTCTTTGTCAGGTCAGAGTCATCTTGGCAAGCTCTTTGAGAGAAGTTCATGGTGGATTTTTGTAAGAGATCTTACATTATTAATGCAATAAAGGAATATTGTTTGTTGGGGATTTTCTCCCTGTACAGGGTTTCCCCAGGGTATATGTGTTGTTGATATGCATGTTTACTTATCTACATAATTATTTCTATTCGATTATAATTTGAAATTGTTGAAGTGTATTAAGTTGGAATCAAAGTATTGAAGAAAATAAAAGAATTAATCTGCATAAGAAATCAAGCTCATAATTTAACAATGCTTACGCTAGGAACTGCAAGACTTGTCAAGTAAGCACTGGAAAAGAGAAAAGAGCAACAATTCCACTTCAACCCGTGACTGTCTCTAGGCATTTTGAGCAATGGGGGTTAGATATAATAGGGGACATTTCCTTGAGCTCTTCGAAACTGCACAAGTATATTCTTACAGCCACCGACTATTTCACAAAATGGGTAGAGGTGATCCCTCTAACTCATGTAAACGAGAGGGTAGTAATCCAATTTATAGAACAACAACTGATCACAAGGTTTGGTGTCCCCTCTGTTCCGATATTTGATAATGCAACTTACTTCTCTTCTACCCTATTGACAAAATTTTCTCTGGACAAAGGAATCATAATCAAATACTCTGCAAATTATTACAATCAGGGAAATGGTGTGGCAGAATCAACAAATAAAAATCTGGTAAGGATATTCAAGAAGACAGTTACAGATAACCAAAGAAATTGGCATAACCTACTTCATAATTATCTGTGGGCCAATAGGGTCACACCCAAAGAATATATAGGAAATTCCCCATATTTTTTGGTTTACGGGAAATAATCCATCCTCACAAATGGGCTATATCTTCCATCTTTTCAACTAGCCCAAGGTTCCAACGAAGAACCCTCATCGACCATACAACAAAGAATCAACACTTTGCTCATGCTGGAAGAAAAAAGAGAAACGGATAAGTCAAAATTCCTATCCCACCAACAAATAGTGAAAATATGGTTTGATAAGCATAAGGCCAAGGAAAAGAACTTTGAAGTAGGATACTTAGTCCTGAAGTGGGATAGAGCCAATGAACCAAAAGGGAAACATTCCAAGTTTCAGAGCCTATGGCTTGGGCCTTTCCAAGTGGCCAAGAAAATTGGGGCAGGTACTTATTGGTTGAAAAATCTGAGTGGGGAACATGATGCCCTCCCAGTAAATGGCCAAGACCTAAAACAATACTTCCAATAAATAAATNNNNATATATATATATATATATATATAAAATAAAAAATATAATATATGTATATATGAATAAATATGTGTGCTTTATACTCTATGTGGAATTATTTCCCTTAGGGAAACGAAGGGGAGTTAGAGATTCTGCATTCGTCCAGTAAATCACCATTTGTTGAGAACACAACACACCCTAAAAAGTCTTTAGCCATTTCCTTTTTGGGTACCACTCGATCCTCTACATTGCCTATTTTTAATTTAGTATGAAACAGATGCCTTCACTCATATTCCATGTCTCATGATTGAATCGATTAAAGTTTGCTTGAATGTACAACAAAGAACCTTCTTAACTCTGAAAGAAACTTAACAACTACTCAAGGAATCAATGATCTAAAATTTTTCCCTGACTCGCTTAGGAAGTTCGACATTGGTAGAGGTAAAAGGTGAAGGAAATCACTTGAGGTTTCAAAATAACCAAGCGTTGATCTCCATAGGCATCAGCCGATAAAATCCTTTCTTTTCTTCGAATAAGCTTTGACAGGGATTGTGCCGAAGACTGATCCATTCGGCTTCGGCAGATAAATATAACAGTAAGCGACACACAAATGAAAAGTGACATTGCCGACCCCCGATACAATTTCTGCATCGGAAAAGTTACAACGTGTTAACCCACAAAGAAAACCATGCATTTAATTTTAATTTTCCTGACGCCATCCAAGAATCGGAAACCATTGTACCTAACCTATTATGTGATTTTGACGCGTATGAAGTCTCCAAGTGCATTCCCTACCCACTATCCGGGTGCTCTTTTTATGTTTAGATATTTTTAATGACCCCCGGTTAATAATGCAACGTTAACATCAACCGATATTGAAAGTTTTAAAAGAGTACACATCATCGAATTTACAAATGCAATGATAACAATTATAAAATCCCATGATGAGCACAGAGAAATTTAAATAAGAAGACATGTTTAATTCACATCCGAAAGGACCATGATACATTCAAAATAGTTTCAAATTCTTCATACAATCAAAACTCCCACCAGGCTTGGTTTACATACAAGTAAACAACCCTGACAACCCGGCTAACCGACCCGGTTGCAGTAAGAATATAAAACCCTTACAAAAGAGAGAAAAAAAACTGTCAAGCGACACTTCTGGGGATGGAGGGCAAGAACACACCCACTATATATCTCCTGTGCATTGGTCCTCTCTCAGACTATCCCTCACACCTTGTAATGTCTTCTTCTTCTCTTTTGTTTTCATCCTCTGTGCCTTGCATATTTTCACAATTGTATCTTGTGCTTCTCGAAGCCATTTCTAGAGCTAAACTATGCTGCCTTCGTGACCCTGCGACACTGATACCTCTCAGTTCTTCGCCGCCAATTATCTTTGTAACTCTCTATTCTCTTGGTAGAGTTCATCTATTGCAAGTTGGGCCTGCTCTAATTGTTGAGCGGGACTCTTGACGGGAGAACCCGGTGCTTTTTCCATTTCCTTTCGTCTCCCTCTTCCTCTGCCGGTAGTCCCAACCAACTCCGACCAGTTGGTAAGCATCGCAGACCCCTCGGGGACTGGACGTACACTCAACTCGGTCGGGAGGCGGTCCTCCTCTCCTTTTCCCGTATCTTTCCTAGGCTTGCCTCTTCTCCATGGTTTTCGCTCCTGAGAAGGCACGTTTCCCAGCATACCTCTCTCAGACATACCTTTTTCAACCCCAATCTTCGTTGAGAACACCGACACCGTCTTCAAGAAAGAGCGTGTACCTCCTGTTGGAGTCTCAAGGACGCGGGAAGCTAATAAGAAAGAGTCCTAGACACATTGGGGCTCGAACCTGGCACTCCAGCAACCTCACAGACCCGTGTTGGAAGCCCTACATATTTTGTGCTTTTAAAGTGACAAATGACAATTCCTGTAGCTGCCTACACCTCATCTTGTAAATATTGTTGTTTGAAGGTGACTAGTCGGTTGTAAAAAGGATGTTCTGATTCTTCATTTCATTTTTATTTTGCATTTTCATTCTTGATTCATGACTGTAAGCATGAATCAAGCAAATTGAAACTCAAGTTGGGTTTTGATTTTTATCTAAGGCCTGGTATCAAGGAGTCAATGGGCTTATATCTTTGTCATTTTAAATGAGATTATCATATACCAATGAAACACCTATGATGAGTTTCTATTTAATTGTATGCTTACCTCTTTTAAAAAGTATACCAAATTTTGTTTAACATTTAGTTTATGAAAACATATCCATATCCTAGCCTTTGCAATTCGAGTGTACCCATTTCGTATCATGAGATTTAAACGCATTGGGATAGTGTCCTGTATGTCGTATTGGCTGGCAAAAAAGAGTTGACAAGCCACTCATTTCGAGTTAAGATTCTGAGCAGTGGATGTACTCAAATCATTCATGACAAGGAGTGTTTAAACCCCATAGCCGAGACCTCCTTATGTTTTTTTTGATAGCATGGGTTCTCTTCTTATTTTCTTTTCATGGGATCCGTTCAGACTTATTCCTCCTATCTATGTCATCTAAAACCACAATGAACTCTAGTCGCCCTCTATTTCCATATGTTCAAACCCTTATGGCCCCCATCATCCGAGTTGAGTCGAATGGCTCCCAAACCCTACTACTGTGTGATGATGTGAGTGAAGACCTTAAAAGTCAGGGTTGGGTTGTGTTTCTCAAGAAATTTTAGGGTTATAACTTACAAGTGGCCTAAGAGTTCACCCTTACATTCGATGGATGCAGAGAAAAAGTGGGTGATATTCAATTGGAAATCACCGAGCAATTTTTGAGTGAGGCAACAGGCCTCCCCCTCACCGATCAAAAATGGTTTAAAACTTCAAAGTTGGAYGAGGTACCATGGAGTCTGTTTGTCACCTCTTGAAAAGTTTAATGTTGTGACAAAGGTATGCCACTCTCTCTGTTGAAGGATAGATGGCATGGTTTATTGGCAGTGTTAAGGCAATTTGTTACTTGTGAAGGCTGCTRTGACCTCATCTTTMTTTACCACATAAGGTTACTCATGCATTTTATCGGTTTCCAATTAAACATGCCATTTTACTTATTAAGAAGCTTGCATAAAATGTCAAAGAGATATAAAAGGCATAACTTGGATTCCAACTTATTTCACCATGGGTTGATTAAGTTACTGTTAGTTCATCATTTGAAACTACTTGGTGATGATTGGGATGCTTTCGTAACTCGCAATGGCTTTGTTACAGTAAACCATGTAGAGACTCTGGTGGTTGATAAACCTATGCTAGAGAAGCCTCTTCTTCCCTCCAGTGACAGGCCAGTTTTCTTGTGTGAAAACCCTTGTGAAAGGACTACACCTGATCAGTCTGTGTGTGAGAAGCAGGATGTCAACTCCAAGCTTGTTAAAATTCCTGAGTGTGAATGAGTCATCGAACCTAACCTTAACATAAAATCCACCAGTGGAAACCCTTCCAAACAGTCAAAGAATAATCAAGACATCCGAGGGTTTAATAACAAGAGGGTTGGGAGACTAATTTCGAGGATCTTGCAAAATAGATCAAAAGCTCATGTGAGCTCGATCGAATCGATCAAGGTCCATGAGAGCTCTGATTATAAGATTGAAAAATTCCTGGCAGATGAAGACCCGAATCACTCGAAACTAGATCTCAGTAAAACTTTCAATTATGTGAATAACCTACCACCGTGCCTAAAGCACAACAAGGATTTTCCAGGAATTAAACTCGGTCAAAGGCCAACAGTGGATAGTGGTGGTGTTTTAACACACAGTCATGTGCTTCTTCAATCATTTTTCCCTGCTGTAAATTGTGAAGTGTGTTTACATTGGATAGGTCTGTATTACACAAACATCCCCATCCTTCAAGAAAATATCAAGGCTCTTACAGCTGAAAACCGCTCATTAACAATTGAAAACTTCGAGCTCAAGATCAATGCACAAAGGCAAGGAAAACGTTTGAAAAGGACTGGCAATATCATAATAAAAAACACTGATAGTGTCAAGGCCGTGATCAAATATGATATTTTGTGATTCAAATTTGGTTATCAATTGAATGGTAAGATTGGTTTTTATCTTATTTCTGCTTTTATTGTTAATTTTCTAATTAATATAGAGTGATTTAGATTTATGTTGTCAATAATAATACTGGCTACAGAATCGAGAGATTTTGTAGCCAAGTCAATTATCATATAAAATTTGGAAAATGTTAGTTAAATAAACATCTAATTTGCTTATTTCGTTTTCTTTCAGGATAGGATGTATCTTGTGGTGATCTCATAAGATGGAGCATTGCTGGACTTAGTTAATTAGTCAATTCTTTTGGCTTATTTTGTAAATCAAAACAAAACTTGTATAATTTTGAAGATACAATTTGATATTGAGTGGCTTTTTAGACCCTCTATCTTTGTAACTTTTAGATCCTTTTGAGATATGATCCTATTTTAGAAGATAGGATGCTTAGCTTACATGAACTCTTTAAATACTCTGCATTTTGTAATAGAAGTCATATTGGCTGAGAGCTAAATATGGACGATTGATTCCAGAACTTAATGAAACAACATTCATGCATTTTGGCTTTAGCCTCTTGTTTATAGTGTTGTCATTTATGTTTTGTTAATACTATTGCATATATAGATCTGATATCTTTAGATTAAGTGATCTGTGATGTGCAGGATTGTTATATTATAAATACCATCTATAATTTGCTTCTCAAAATATAAATGTTGTGATCGTATTTTTAGTTAGAACGATAGGTTTTATCTTTCGATTTTAATTGAAAAACGAAATGTAGAGTTTACTTTCAGATTTATCTTACAGTAATGATGTATAATTATGAGATCACAGGTTTATGTTTGTGTCTCTGCTTCAGTCATTAAAACGCAAACTGCCAACACATGTTCTGGATTTATTTAGAAAAATCATAAGGTTCATTGTAGGTTTCCCTCTTGGACGTGGTAGTTGGACATTCTCTACTCATGCAGATGCTTTGATACACATCACTAACTCACTAACGGGTTAGCTCATTTGTATTTTTCTGTCATTTACTTATCACTGAAACTCAAATGTATGGTTCAGATTTTGACTATCCACACGTTTATGTTTCATTGTATTTTTCCTGTATTAGCTTAGATTTATAAAGGAAAAACAAAAATTATTTTTTTATGTGCTTTCTTTATCTGCTTCCTAGAAGCAATCATTTTTCACATTGATTTTCGTAAGTTTTGATTAAAACTTGCAGTTTGTAAATCATGTACATAAGTAAGATTTGTAAATCTTATGCTTAAATATATCTATAACAATTACATTATACATATGTACATATATATAGTGAGTAGTAATTAGTTAGTTATTTCATTTCTTTTATTTGTTTCTTTTTGGACTTTTAGATTGGCTAACGGAAACATTAAACCCATTGGAACGAGTTACACCAAATGACTTGGGTTATTTAGACAACCCCGGACCAGACTCACTCTTCCAGTTGATGGACGGTCAATTTCTCCCACCAACAAATGACGCTAGAAGGAGGGCCTGAATACAATTGATGGAAAGTGGAGGTCACAAAACTCCACCCCCACACACTTGATCCCTTGTAGTAACACATAGTCTCTGAGACAACAACGTTACTTCTGAAACAACAACTACCTCAAATGAAAATATTGAGATTCTCGTTGAGCCAGTAACACCAAATCATCAAGGGGCCGTCGGAGAAGAAATCATTTGTTAGTCACTCTTAAGGACACACAGTGATTTGGCCCGTATCAGACAACCTAGTAGCCCTCTCAATCAACCCTTATATTTCTCAGATATCTAAAAGCAACTTGAAGGCACTGGTCTACGTTTAGGAGATAATACCATAGATCATGACCATACCCCTACTCTTGGACCAGAGGATCTAGTATTCCACATTCCCTACATCATTCATCTCCTTCCTCTTTAGGAGGAGAGTCATCTGATGAAGGTAGTTCTTCATCTGAACCATCTCAGCCTTCGACACCACCTACACCCATGGAAAACCAAAACAATCCCGCTAGACCTTGGCTCAATCAAGATGTTGTGGTTGTACCTGGACCCCAACACCCTTTACCAAAACACTTGGAGAAATGGTTACCTAAGTTCGATATAGATTCTAAGAAAATTGTCGAGGATCACATAAAGAAATTCATGCTATCCATTAGACTCCAAAGTGTAGAACATGAAGATGCAGTATGTAGAATTTTTCCTTACACGTTTGAGGGCAATGCCTCTACATGGTATTTCTCCCAACAACCTCACACAATTGTATCTTGGGACAGATTCAAGACATGTTTCCTAGAGAAGTTTGGAGATGATAAATCTTCAGAAGTCTTAGTCATGGAACTCTCCATCTTAAAGATGAACCCTAAGGAGAAAGTAAAATATTTTAACCAGAGGTTCCTCACATTAAAAAATCGAATCCCCACTGATTCAATGCCCATAGAAAACCTTATTGTGACACATTACACTAAAGCTCTACAAAATAATATAGCAATTTGGGTTAAGAGGTCTAAGAATTCAACGTTACTGGAAGCCTTCAAGGAGGCGAGCCAAATCAAAAAAGATATTTTGAGCTTGAAAGATAATCTTAGTAATGAGGCAGAAATAACCCCATCTTCTAAGAAGAAAATAGAAATTCTTCCTAGGCCTCCCCAAACTAAAACCCAATCAGAAACCTCAGACTTAGAAAGTTTACAAAAGGTCGTCCAAAAATTATCGAATCAAGTTGTAGCCCTGAGGAGATCATATGAAGAATCATCTTCAAGCAAAGGAAGTTACAAACCTCATTTCAAAAAACCTTTTTCCCCCAACCGGCCAATTCCGACCCCTGAGGGTCTGAATTTTGAAAGATTGCAATACGCTCTGCAGACTATCATTGAAGCACATGATAACTTAGTGCCCCCTGAGAATTTTGAAGACATGGTTGAAGAAGAAGTAGCTGAAGAAGAAGAGTCATCTCCCAATGTCTTCNTATCGAATCAAGTTGTAGCCCTGAGGAGATCATATGAAGAATCATCTTCAAGCAAAGGAAGTTACAAACCTCATTTCAAAAAACCTTTTTCCCCCAACCGGCCAATTCCGACCTCTGAGGGTCTGAATTTTGAAAGATTGCAATACGCTCTGCAGACTATCATTGAAGCACATGATAACTTAGTGCCCCCTGAGAATTTTGAAGACATGGTTGAAGAAGAAGTAGCTGAAGAAGAAGAGTCATCTCCCAATGTCTTCAGACATTTCTCCGACAGTATTTTTCAAGACAATTTTGAAACTTTCCATCCTTACAACACCAGAAGCAAGGCACAAAGTCAACCCTCTTTCGAAATAAGTACTAATGTGCCTCCGAAACAATTGAAACAAGATGAAACAAAACAGAATTTAGCAGCCCCAAGTTTAGAGTATGATTTGATTTAATACCTAAAGAAACTTAGGGCTAATATTTATGTTTACGAACTTTTGAAATTCCCTCTCTTTCTGCAGAAAATGCTTTAGAACATCGCAAAAAATAGTAAAAACAACAATCTGAACAAAAAGAAAATTGCAGAAATCAGTTCTAAAACAACTCAAAAGATCCTTGCTAAAACAACACCTGAACCCCCAGATAAAGGGGATCTCACTGAAAAAAATGTATCAAATGTAGATAAAGTAATTTCAGGGACAACGACTAAAAATCAACAGAATTCTGTTGTTAATAATCACAAAATAGAAATGTACATAATTGCATGGTATATTCCGGCGCATCATCAAATGTGATTCCCTTGTCTATTTTCCAAAAAATCAATGCTAAAGTTCAACCTTATAGTCTTAAAATCATTCAGCTCGATTGGACGAATGTTAAGGTAATTGGTGAACTAAAGAATGTGCTCGTTAGGCTATCTTCTAATCCTAAGGTTCACCAAATTATTGATATTATTGTTGTTGACATCCCTGAATTTTATGGTTTTTTCTTAAGTAGGGATTGATCCAAACAACTACATGGATACTTTGCAACAGATTGGTCTCATTTGTGGCTGCCAGAAAATGGACAACCAAAAACAATTAGGGTTAACCGTGAACGTTACCTCAAGAACACCATGACAAATTTGAATGATGCTAATGAACCATTTATTGCTTCCACTAATTCACTTGAAATACAGGGGATGAGCACCTTCTTCGGTAACTTCATGGCCAAAACCTCCCCCATCACCGATCCAGAACAACAGTCGGAGCTCATGACATGTACTCAGTCAGTAGATTTACCGAATGTGCCAAACACTACCGACGAAGCTCAGATATGGTCACTTTACTTTGATGGATCCAAATCCAAAGAAGGAGCTTGTGAAGGATGTGTACTCATCGACCCGGCAGGTAATAAAATTTTTATCCCCTGTCGATTAGAGTTTGAATGTACCAACGACATCGCCGAATACAAGGCACTTTTGCAAGGACTTAGGAAAGCTGTAGATATGAATGTAAAGAACTTAATGGTATTCGGTGATTCAGAAATTGTGGTCAGTTAGGTAAGAAATTCCATACATTGCCTATCAACACACTTGAAAAGTTACCAAACTGAGGTATGGAATCTAATGCACAAATTTTACGCATTTAACATCAATTCCATTCCTAGATTAAACAATTATGAGGCTGATTTATTAGATAACGTTGCTTCTAAACTTTTGCCTGCAGAAGGTCTTTCTCCAAATGCATTTTCAATTGTGTTATTGTTCAGACCATTGATCCCAGACAACGTCACTAATTGGAGAGTGTTTGATGATGATTAATAGATCATCAGGTTTTTGCACTTGGAGGACACCTTCCAAGGTGCAATTATCGATGAAGGTACTCACGATGAAAATATATGCAATTTCACAGTAATATCAGAGACAAGGTCTCCTGAATCAACATCTGATCTGGTAAACTCTATTCCTAAATCCGTCGTAAGACTAGAGAAGTTTTATGATTTGCATGATAAATTCAGAAAATCGGTAAATTGTAAAACAAATAGTTCTTCCTTGACTCATAAAAAGGTAAATCTAAGGACTAAAGATAATCCACAATATATCAATCTGGGAATGAGATGTTCCAAGCAAGAGCGGTCCACTTTTATAAAACTGTTTAGAGAATTCAAGGATGTCTTTGCTTGGACATGTGATGATTTAAAAACTTTTGACCCTAATATAATACAACATATCATCCCCATGAAACCCCAGACTCAACCTTTTCAGCATAAGCTGAGAAAGATGCACCCTAAGTTGGAACCAACAGTTAAGAAAGAACTAATGAATGCAAAGATAATCTTCCCAGTAAGACACACACAATGGGTGTCTAATATGGTTCCTGTAAGGAAGAAAAGTGGCGAAATTCGACTCTGTGTCAATTTTCGTAACTTGAATTGAGCGTTTGACAAAGACAATTATCCTGATCCTCCAATAGAACAAATTCTTTAGCAGGTATCTGGTTTTGAAAGACTATCACTACTAGATGGTTTTTCGGGATACAACCAGGTCCTCATGTCTCCCCTAGACTAGTTAAAAACCACTTTTCGTACCCCATGGGGTACTTATGCCTACAGGAAAATTCCTTTTAGGATTATAAATGTCGGGGCCACTTTTCAGAGAGCAATGGATATTGATTTTCATGGTCTCATAAATCAATCTGTAGTGGTCTATCTTGATGATGTTACTGTTTTCTCCAAAAACAAGAAAGATCACTTGTCTCACCTTAGGTCTATCCTAGAATGATGTCGCAAGTATGACATATCTCTCAAACCTAATAAGTCTATCTTTGCAGTGGAACAAGGCAAACTTATCAGATTCATAGTATCCAATGATGGGATGATCATCGATCCCGAAAGAACTCAAGCCATTGCTAAACTTCCTTCCTTCTCCTCCAAAAAATCTATGAAATCCTTTTTAGGCCAGATCAATTTTGTGAAAAGGTTTGTCCCGAGTTTCTCAGAAATGGTAAGGCCATTGCAAAAATTAATTAAAAAGGATGTTCAGTATCGTTGGGGACCATAGGAAAATCAATCTTTTGATTCCATTAAAAAATCCATAGTGGAAGCCCCTTCCTTGATGAGTCCTGATTTCTCACAAGATTTCACTCTTTATACTTTCACCTCTGACCGATCTTATGCTGCTATGTTGACCCAAAAGAATGTTGAAATCAATGAAATCCCCATTGCCTTCATGAGCTCAACCTTCAAAGGAGCAGATCTTAACTATTCAACTGTAGATCAGCAGGCTTATGCAGTTTTCGAAGAAGTGAAACATTTTTGATCATATTTGTTGAAATCCAGAACTAAAGTCATTGTGCCTTATCCTGTTGTCAGAAACTTGTTAGTACAAAAGGAATTGGGTGAAAACCGAGAAAAATATATGACATCGTTACAAGAGTATGACCTCGAAATTACCCCGGCACAAATTKTCAGGGGTCAAGGTCTATGCAAACTAGTGGTTGATTCAGTTGAAGAGCAACAAAGTCAAATTAATGTCTTAACTGTAAATCAACATAGTGAAAATCAGATATGTTGTACACAAGTTGTTTATGATTCTTGGTTTGATGATATTAAGTTTGATCTAACAAACGGTTCTGATCCTTTCCATCTCGATCCAAAAAAGAGAAGAGTATTAAGACTAAAATCCACACCTTTCCAGCTAGTAAATAACATATTATTCCATAAGAATTTTGATAATGTCCTCATGCGTTGTTTGGAAAGAGATGAAGTAGAGAAAGTATTATCTGAACTGCATGCAGGTGAAGTTGGTGGGCACTTCGGTGGAGACACCATTGCTCACAAAGTATTAAGAGCTAGTTACTATTGGCCCACATTGTTCAAAGATGCCCATGCATTATGTCATAAATGCATAATCTGCCAAAAGGCTGTTGGACAAGTACAAAAGGCAACATTCCCTTTACAACCTGTTTTGGTAGATTCACCTTTTCAGCAGTGGGGTCTTGCCATCATAGGGCCAATTAAACCCACTTCCTCACAACAACATAAATACATTATTACAACAAGGGATTATTTTACCAGATGGTCCGAGACTGCACCACTAAAAGTGGTAAACACTAATAAAGTAATATATTTCCTTAGCTCAAACATCATTACTAGATTCAGTATTCCCGAGTGTTTGGTATTCAATAATGCTCCCTACTTTTCATCCCTCGATATGAGTGTTTTTTATTTAGAAAAAATAATTAAACTAAAATATTCTGCCAGCTATTACCCCCAAGGAAACGACTTAGCATAATCGACAAACAAAAACCTGATCAAGATCATCAAGAGGATAGTTTTTGAAAACCACAAGAACTGGCACAATGTGCTTTTTAATGCACTCTGGGCTGATAGGGTGACTCTGAAAACCTCTGTTGGTAATTCTCCTTTCTTTCTCATCTACAGAAGAGAATAAATTCTCCCTCCTCATGTTTTTCTTCCCTCTCTACAATTATTGCAGAAAGTTCAGGAAGAGGATTATCCCTCTCTTGAAAGTTGAATTAATGCTTTGTTGAAACTAGAGGAAGTAAGAGCACAAGAAAAAGAGAGACTGGATCAACATCATCTTATTGTGAAAGGTTGGTTTGATTCAAACTCTGCTTCGGATAGAAACTTTGAGGTAAGAGATTTAGTTCTCAAGTGGGATAAACCTCACGAAGGGAAAGAACAACAGACCAATTTCCAGAACCTATGGTTGGGGCCCTTTGTAATCGCTGAAAAACTAGGTCCCTCCTCTTTCTGTCTACATAATTTAGAGGGACATCCAGACACCTTCCTGGTGAATGGCCAAGGTCTCAAGAGGTATTTTTCGTGATAATTCTAGATCCACCTTTTGTACATATTTTTTTGTTTTGATTTATTTTTATTTTCCGATTTTGGTTCTTTTCATTTTGTTTGTTTTCGCTACTTCCTAGTTAAACTTATGTCTGTGTCACCTTTTAGTTCATGGAGGGAAACCAGAATGAATCATTATGAAGAAACTGTTAAGTTCTTTTCAAGATAATCAATGTTGTGAATTGATGAAACATAGACTGGCTAAAGAAAACTTTATGTTCAAAGCAGGTTTCCTGGTCTCACTTTATAATTATGAGCAGACCCATCTTTAAAGATTTTTACGTTGTCCCTGCTTTTAAAGAAAGCAACTCAAGTATGCCTTCCTGTCCTTGAAAAATTAGTTTCATCAAGAAACTAATTTCATATCATAATGAAGGTGATTAAGCAGAAAAATAAAGGTTGGAAAATAACAAGTGTTCTAAAGACTGAAATTTTCAGCATCACCCCGCTCTTCTAAATATCTTTAAATTTGTATCATATTGTAAATAATTTCTCGAGAGTTGTGGGAAGTGTTTGTAAACCCGCCAGGATACTGAACAGGTCTTCTGGAAATAGGTAAATGCATGCATCATTCCAAGACAACTTCGCCGAGGTACTGAACAGGCCTGCTGACAGCGAAGCAATGTCAGGTTCAAGAAAATTATCAGGTATAAATTTTGATATTGGCCTTAAGTATCCTTCATTTTGAATTGAAATTTATTGGATAGGGTAGAGGTGTTAGAGTGGGTTAATTGACATCCCTACCGAGGCTATGGATGCCTACTGGCAGCAGTGGCCCTATCAACAATATCAGAGCCATTGACTTGAACATCGTTGCTCTCGTAGTTAAAATTTGTCACCGGATTTCATTTGAACAGGAAGATATCTGAAGCTAGACTGTGTAATGATTGTTTAGATGCTTGATGTCCTTCAACTATGCTTTGATCTGTAATCATTCTAAGCATTCCTGACACGAACTTGTCGGTGATGCAAAGATAATTGTTTCTCCCAGAAAGTTTCCATTATTGGCAGCCCTACATATTTTGTTCTTTTAAAGTGAAAAATGACAATTCCTGTAGCTGCCTATGCCTCATCTTGTAAATATTGTTATTTGAAGGTGACTAGTCGGTTGTAAAAAGGATGTTCTGATTCTTCATTTCATTTTTATTTCGCATTTTCATGCTTGATTCATGACTGTATGAATGAATCAAGCAAGTTGAAACTCAAGTTGCATTTTGATTTTTATCTAAGGCCTGGTCTCAAGGAATCAATGGGCTTATATCTTTGTCATTTTAAATGAGATTATAATATACCAATGAAACACCTATGATGAGTTGCTATTTGATTGTATGCTTACCTCTTTTAAAAAGTATACCAAATTTTGTTTAACATTTGGTTTATGAAAACGTATTCATGTCCTAGCCTTTGCAATTCGAGTGTACCCATTTCGTATCATGGGATTTAAACGCATTGTGAAAGTGTCTTGTACGTCGCGTTGGCTGGAAAAAAAGAGTTGACAAGCCACTCATTTCGAGTTAAGAGTCTGAGAAATGGATGTACTCAAATAATTCATGACAAGGAGTGTTTAAACCCCATAGACGAGACCTCCTTATGTTTGTTTTGATAGAACGGGCTCTCTTCTTATTTTCTTTTCATGGGATCCGTTCAGACTTATCCCTCCTACCTCAGTCATCTAAAACCACAGTAAACTCTGGTCACCCTATATTTCCATCTATTCAAACCCTTATGGCCCCCGTCATCTGAGTTGATCTGAATGGCTCCCAAACCTTTCTATTGTGTGATGACACGAGTGAAGACCTTAAAAATCAGGGTTGGGTTGTATTTCTCAAGAAATTCTAGGGTTATAACTTACAAGTGGCCCAAGAGTTTTCCCTTACATTTGATGGATGCAAAGCCAAAGTGGGCGATATTCAATTGGAAATCACCGAGGAATTTCTGAGTGAGGCAACAAGCCTCCCCCTCACTGGCCAAAAATGGTTTAAAAATTCAAAGCTGGACGAGGTACCATGGAGTCTGTTTGTTACCTCTCGAAAATTTTAATGTTATGACAAAGGTATGCCACTCTCTCTGTTGAAGGATAGATGGCATGGTTTATTGGAAGTGTTAAGGAAATTTGTTACTTGTGAAGGTCGCTATGTCCTTGTCTTCCTTTACCACATAAGGTTACTCATGCATTTTATAGGTTTCCAATTAAACATGCCATTTTACTTATTAAGAATCTTGTATAAAATGTCAAAGATATATAAAAGGCAGAACTTGGATTCCAACTTATTTCACCATGGGTTGATTAAGTTACTGTTAGTCCATCATCTGAAACTACATGGTGATGATTGGGATTCTTTTGTAACTCGCAATGGCTTTGTTACAGTAAACCCTATAGAGACTCCGGTGGTTGATAAACCTATGCTAGAAAAGCCTCTTTTTACCTCCAGTGACAGACCAATTTTCTTGTGTGAAAACCCTTGTGAAAGGGCTACGCCCGATCAGTATGTGTGTGAGAAACAAGATGCCAACTCCAAGCTTGTTAAAATTCTTGAGTGTGAATGAGTCGTCGACCCTAACCTTAACATAAAATCCACCAGTGGAAACCCTTCCAAACAGTCAAATAAAAATCAAGACATCAGCGGGTTTAATAACAAGAGGGATGGGAGACTAATTTTGAGGAGCCTATGAAATAGATCAAAAGATCATGTGAGCTCGATCGAATCAATCAAGGTCCATGAGAGCTCTGATTCTGAGATTGAAAAATTCCTGGCAGATGAAGACCCGAATCACTCAAAATTGGATCTCAGTCAAACTTTCGATTATGTGAATAACCTACCACCGTGCCTGAAGCACAACAAGGATTTTCCAGGAATTAAAATCGGTCAAAGGCCGATAGTGGATAGTGGTAGTGTTTTAACACACAATCATGTGCTTCCTCAACCATTTTCCCCTGCTGTAAATTGTGAAGTGTGTTTACATTGGATAGGTCTATATTACACAGACATCCCCATCCTTCAAGAAAATATCAAGGCTCTTACGACTCAAAACCACTCATTACCAATTGAAAACCATGAGCTCAAGATCAATGCACAAAGGAAAGGAAAACGTTTGAAAAGGACTAGAAATATCATAATAAAAAACGTCGATAGTGTCAAGGCCGTGATCAACTTTGAGATTTTGTGATTCGAATTTGGTTATCAGATGAATGGTAAGATTGGTTTTTATCTTATTTCTGCTTTTATTGTTATTTTTCTAATTAATATAGAGTGATTTAGATTTATATTGTTAATAATAAGACTGGCTACAAAATTGAGAGATTTTGTAGCCAAGTCAATTCTCATATAAAATTTGGAAAATGTTAGTTAAATAAACATCTAATTTGCCTGGGTTTATGTTTGTGTCTCTGCTTTAGTCATTAAAACCCAAACTGCCAACACATGTCTTGGATTTATTTAGAACAGTCATAAGGTTCATTGCAGGTTTCCCTCTTGGACGTGGTAGTTGGATGTTCTCTACTCATGCAGATGCTTGGATACACATCACTAACTCACTAACAGGTTAGCTCATTTGTATTTTTCTGTCATTTACTTATCACAGAAACTTGAATGTATGGTTCAACTTTTGACTATCCACACGTTTATGTTTCATTGTATTTTTCCTGTATTAGCTTAGATTTATAAAGGAAAAAAAATTTATTTTTTTATGTGCTTTCTTTATCTGCTTCCTAGAAGCAATCATTTTTCACATTGATTTTCGTAAGTTTCAATTAAAATTTGCATTTTGTAAATCATGTACATAAGTAAGATTTGTAAATCTTCTGCTTAAATATATCTACAACAGTTACATTATACATATGTACATATATCTATAGTGATTAGTAATTAGTTAGTTATTTCATTTCTTTTATTTGTTTCTTTTAGGACTTTTAGATTGGCTAACGGAGCCATTAAACCCGTCAGAACAAGTTACACCAAACGACTTGGGTTATTTAGACAACCTCGGGTCAGACTCGCTCTTCCAGTTAACGAACGGTCAATTTCTCCCACCAACAACCCCATCCCATGTTTGAAGAGGATCCCATAGTGAAACAACGTAGGCACTCAAGCGTCTGTAGGTGATGAAGGACTACTACACAGGACTTCGCCAAGATAAACTCGCCAGGCCATAATTCTAGAGAATATAAGCTCGGCATATCTGTAGAGTCCCCCACAAAACTCCCATAATTTATAGAGAAACGAAGGAGAGAAATAGAGCATGTCAATAAGACACTCACGCCTCATGACATGATGTTTTGAAGACTCGATGTGCTACAACTACTCGACGGATTCAATCCATAACATGTAAACACCGTCGATCAGAGTTGCGGGGAATGTGCGGTATGATCCTTCTGATTTTTTTTATAAAAAAAATTCCAAACCTCCATTATTGACGAATGATGTTTGACACACTTGATGATATGGATTCTGGAGGCATTTAATGACTTTCTTTTTACGGTATCCGCCCTTTTGGGAGCATACACATGCACGCTCATCTCCGATGTCTCCTTTCAGCCCCAGGGTTCAAGTGATCACTATGATGATTTAGATGCTCATGTCTATCGTACTTGATTTGACACTCTACGACACATCGAAATAATTCATTTAAACCAAAGAGGAGCGGTGGCTTCGACTAGGTCATCACAGGTCATTCGAAGGAGTGAATGGGGTCACGTAAGTATTAAATGACTGATATTAGAAAGATCCACAGGTACGCATTAGTATTTTCAGTTTGTTTATGTCTTATCATAGGTTTCTTAATCACTAAACTCCCTCTACCTTGATTGCAGAAAAAATCCTCCCAACTACCGAACAGAGCTCGTCCTGTGGCCTCGCTGAAGAACTCGAAAGAAATACCGAAGCTGAATCGTCGGAACAATGAAGGATTATGGGCTCCCCGAGTTTGGCACCTTTGATGGATTTACTGACCTGAGCGATGTGCTCAAGTTGTACATCGAACAATACTCACTATGGACTAAAGAGTTCACAAAGATAACTGATGCAAGGCTAGGGCCAGTGCAATAATTCACAGAACCTCCGATTAGAGCCCAAACCATAGTTCAACAATTGAACTTCAGTCTAGAAAAATATCGGGCCCATGCAACGGACATCAAATGGATATATGCGGCTTCAATGGAACAACAAAGATTTCCATGGGCCAATACTTGTGAAGAACTCTTTATTAATTGGTCTGAATATGAAAGAAGTCACCCGTTCCAAGAAATATCTCGGGTGGATTGTTAAAGAAACTGTTTGATGATAACGCCATGTGGCGATTTTTATTTGGCTCAAATTATATTTAGCTTTTAATTATAGTTAAACTTTATATTATAAATAGAGACATCGACCAGTGAACAAAGGTCGATGGTTGTTGTAAGAACTCTTTCTTTTTTGGTTGTTAAGAATTATTTTGAGACTGCTATGAATTGAGAAGTCCTTCTGGACCAAAAAAAAGCTATTTTCATTAGATGTATATGCTTGGACTTGGAAGAGAATTACTTTCGATCTCGTTCCATGAATGATGCAGTAATGAGTACGAGCAATTAATTCTATTGTCAAGTTATCTAGTGAAATGTCTTAATGTTCCTTGATTTAATGATGAAGATAAATCGTTGTGTTATCATGCAATGAATGTTATGGTAGATGAATTATTTTTCTTTCCATCATCTTGTTGCATATGTGTTTTCTTTCTGATAGTTATTTTCTCAGACAGTAATTGGATGCTGATTTGGTTAATGTATTAGTACTAGACCTATGGTATAGAATCATTGTCTACATGTTTGAGTAGCGGGTTATCCCAAGCTCAACCTCTTCCCAATAGTTAAAACTTAATCTTGTTATTTGTCAAGTTGGTTTATATTGTCTTGCATCTCTCAGACCAGCCCCACCTCAAGAGAAAATATAGAGAAGAACAATCCTAACTGAAGGGAGAGCCTTCACAAGAAAACATAAATCCCATCGATAAATTGGCCGGATCGCAAGATCTGGAGAACCATTCCATATTTAAATGCTACAGAGTCTAATTGGGACTTAGTGGTGGGTTTGGTCCCTACTGTTGAGTCTAGGGACTTAGGTCCCATCAACAGAATTGGCGTTAGAAGGAGGGCTTGAGAATGAATGCCTGAAAAGATATTTCACTTAGCATTTCAAACAACCTACAGATTCACAACAACCCACATGCATGGCTAGTCCCTCACGAGACAAACCACATACACTAATCATTCTTGAAACATATAACTCACCCCAGCCCGAGGAAGAACCGTTTAACCCCAAAATACCTTACGCTCTTCCTCACAAGGAAGTAAATTAGTTCAAGAGAATCACAAGAGACTACGCCCGACATATCCGTGTGTTTCCCTTGACTCCCATACTACCTCGAAGAAAACAACAAAGAAGACCTATGTACAACACTCTCGATGAATTTTTCGTACATTCTATAGAATACATAATAGATTTCACGATTACCAAAATCCAAGAACCTCTTGATTTGATACCCAAAACGCCAACCGATGACCTCTCTGAACCTAACGACTTTTTGGAAGAAGAGGAGTTCGAATCAGATTCAGAAGATATGGAAGGAAATAAAAACCATGAGGAGGAAAGTGAAATCTTGTAAGAAAACAACCAGCCCTGGCTGGCCGGAGACATCGCGATCGTCCCTAGACAACTACATAATATTCCGCGGAACCCAGAGAAGCTGCTCCCTAAATACATAGTTAGTTTCTCAGACAATAATTGGATGCTCATTTGGTTAATGTATTAGTACTATACCTATGGTATAGAATCATTGTCTTCATGTTTGAGTATCGGGTTATCCCAAGGACAACCTCTTCCCAGTAGTTAAAACTTAATCTTGTTATTTGTCAAGTTGGTTTATATTGGCTTGCATCTCTCAGACCAGTCCCACCTCAAGAGAAAATACAGAGAAGAACAGTCCTAACTGAAGGGAGATCCTTCACAAGAAAACATAAATCCCATCGATAAATTGGTCGGATCGCAAGATCTGGAGAACCATTCCATATTTAAAC
This sequence comes from Picea sitchensis, assembly GCA_010110895.2. Classification (NCBI taxonomy): domain Eukaryota; kingdom Viridiplantae; phylum Streptophyta; class Pinopsida; order Pinales; family Pinaceae; genus Picea; species Picea sitchensis. The sequence continues at coordinate 6,280 of SNQJ01S0125892.1, read as the reverse complement.
GCTGCAGAGTCTAATTGGGCCTTGGTGGCGGGTTTGGTTCCTACTGTTGAGTCTAGGGACTTAGGTCCCAAGAACAATTTCCAATTTACTATTTTTGTAATATTGCTTGATTTTGGGAGATTCAACTATATCATGTGCGATATGAGTATTTGGATCCTAGATTACTTTAAATACTATTCACTCTTGCAGTGAAAGGGATCTTTGATTCAAACACATTATGGACATATAGTTCCCAAGACTGTATGGACAAGTTGCTCACATTTTGGATTTAGACCAACGTGACACTGTTCCATTATGTTTTTCCTTTTATATTATGGGATATTAATATGTTAAAACAACTTTAGTCTTATTAGCATATAATGTTTCATTTTATTCAACACTTTAAATTATGTCTATAATCTGTTGTTCATATATTGTATCTGTGATCGTTATTTCATTTAAATATCATTGATTTGTGCTTGATGTTAAATTGATGTGTTATATGAATTCTTCATGTTAAATTTATTTTACTATAAGCACTCATCATTACAAGGTCAGCAGATATATATTGTTTATTTCTCTGCTCTTATATCATTGCTCCAAAAATACCTTGAGTTTATTCTGGAAATGTTAGCACAAGCCTGTTACAAGTTTCTCTCACAGGCAAGATAGCTGGAAATTTGAATTGCGCAGGGATATAAACACATTTTGTGACTAATCATCAAGTTAGTTTTATTCATATTCAATCTTTGTTATTAGTTTATTTATTAATGAAATAAGACAGTTTAAATTGGTTGTGACCGTTATTATGTTCTTGTTTCAAACTATGTTTTATTAGTATCTTTAGAGTTCTTAGATTTTAGATTATTAAACAGAAAATATAGAAATATATGTTTTCTTTATCTACTTCATTAACAATTGCAAAAACATTGATTTCACAAGACATCAACCAAAACTTGCAATTTGTAAATACCTTGTTCATATTTATGTTTCTATTTTAACACTTGTAAATAATTAAATTCATGTACATAGTATCGTAGTTATAGCTTTAGAATAGTTGATTCATTTTCTTTGTTTTAGGACCTTAGTTGGCTAACAGAGCCATTAAACCCATTAGGATAGATCATCCCAAACATTTTGGGTTAATTAGACAACCCCAGTTTGGATCTATCCTTCCAGTTGACGGTGTGTCCCTTACGCCCGTCAACACCCTTGCAAGTAACCTATGTGGTACCTATGTCAAGAAACTAAGCAAACACGATATAACCAATGCACATGCAGACATTTGTAAGTCAGGTCCAATGTATGGGAAGGGCAACAAATCCTGAAACCTCGAAAGCACCACCTCTCACAGAGGTAAAGGTACTATCAAGAATCCCATATATGAATAGATCCCCGTAAATATATCTGACATTGAGAAGGTATCAGGCAGATATCCCTTCAACCAACCTCAAGTGACCTCGTTTTTAACTCTGGTGTAAGAAGACCCTCCTGACATCACCAATTATACAATGGATTTCTCCACTCCCTTAGTGAGACACATATGTTGATTTAATAGCCTTGGAGAAGTTTACTCACAAAATCCCATTCCAAGGCTCTAAATCCTAATCTAGTTTATGTACCCTAGAAAAACAAAATTGTTTCTAATCAATTTTAAATTATCATCATTACTTTTAGTGGCCTTGCTTACTGAAAAAGGTGTGTTCGTGAAACTAATGATGTTATGACTCAACAAGTAAAATAAATGAAGATGAATACAATGCAAAGTCCTAACTTCAATTCCCAATAATTGATATGCTTTTCAAAATGCAATTTTCAATTTAGTTATGCAATTCCAAATAAGATGCAATATTTATTTACATGTACTAAGATCAATGATAAGGACTCAAAAGATCAAATGCCAACAATGTAAAATGCCTAATATTTTTGTATTTTCAATATAAAAGAATGAAAATGCAAGGACTGAGAAACAACTTGATATAAAAACTCTACTGTATGTAAACATAGATAAACCAAGTAGGATATCAATAAGAAAACACCCAACCCAAGATGCAAGGGAAATTAATTGAAAACGATGATGAGAAAGGCACCGCCCAAAATTTCAACCAAAGAAAAGTTTCCTATCATTCCACAAACACTTAAAATTCATAACAGAGACCCAAGACGACTCAACAACCATAAAAAATTACCAAACAAACATCAAACTCAACAACCAAGTAGAAAAGGATGATGCACACGATTGTTCAAAAGAAAAGCACGTATATACGCCCCTTAGAGAAGGAAAACACGCATCTGTAGGCGACTGTCAGGTAAAAACCCACGTATATCTATTAAAACACATCCAGGCTAAGGAGAAGGATAAGAAACTCAATCTCGGAATGAAAAAAGGTTGTCAAGAAATCACACGACAAGAAAATTAGACTTAGAATGAACAGAGGTTGTCAAGCAGTCATACAAAAATAAACTCAATATAAACAACAACAATCTAAGGAGAAAAATAATCCAAACTCCGAAAAAGAAGATTTTATCCCTATTATGGTCACCAATTATGTTACGAGGAAAATCTCTCTATGGCTAGGGGTAAACCAAAATAGACAAAAATGACTGCAGAAATCAACTCTAATCTCAGCTATTCTATATGAACAAATATGCTAGCAAGACAAGATAAAAGGCCTACCTCGTCCAGATGTTCTATGAAGTCCATCATTGAACACTTGAATCAAAGCAATACACCTGTAACTTTTCCTCAACAACCAAGAAACACAAGCATATGGTGATAATATATGATGTTAGCACATTCAATAACATAATCCATCAACATTCATAACAAATATTCCCATAGAATAATAATTCAAATATTTGCAAGATATTAATTGGACGAGAAAAGAGTATTTCTATTAAAATGTAATCAATAGAAGTGAATGAATTACAAACTTTTGTGTCGCCACGGTTTAGAACCAAGAAAACTAAGTCCCTTCCAGTTGGGCCTCCACCACTTCAATCCTCCACCAAAGGCAAGCTCATATAAGAGAGACAGTGAGGTTCTCATCAAGTAGGGAAGAGATTGGGGGTTGAACAATGTGTTCAGACTTAAAAGGACAAAGGGATGCAGACTCAATATGAAGTGAATAATTTCTCCAGAGTAACTTTTCTCTCAAACTTGAATTCTTCTCTTCTTTTCCATAGCTTGGATTTGGCCCATTTGTAGCCTTCAAGTGGAACTGAAGGGTCGATTCAGAACATTTCTAGTATATGGAAGGTCAAGGATCATGGATCTCGTGCATGACATGGAACCCCAACCAGTTTTTTAATTTTGGGCACAAAACTCAATGTACGCGAGTTGTATTGGTGCAACATGGGTATACGCATGTTGTACAATAGGTATGGTGTGTATATGTGGAAAAATAAAGTTTCTAGCTCATGATTTGCAAAAAGGAACTTCAAGTCTGCATAAGGAAATGGAAAAAGGCCTTCTGTGCAAGTTTGCATAGGGTGAGGAAATTCTTTCTATAACAATTAATAGGTTGGTTTAGACATATTCTTTCACTTTCTTGTACTAATCATAATGAAGAACATTTCTAGTATATGGAAGGTCAAGGATCATGGATCTCGTGGCATGACATGGAACCCCCAACCATTTTTAATTTTAAGTAACAAAACTCAATGTACGCTGAAGTTATTATGCAACATGGGTATATGCATGTTGTACAATAGGTATGGTGTGTATATGTGGAAAAATGTGTTTTTAGCTCTCAGATTTGCAAAAAGGAACTTCAAGTTCGCAAGATAAGGAAATGGAAAAGGCCTTTCCAAGGTGTTTGTATAGGTGAGGAAATTTTTCTATAACATTAATAGGTTATTTAGATATATTCTTTCACTTTCTTGTACTAATCATAATGAAACGAAGGTATAACCTTTCTAATGTATTTTCTATTGTTGATTAACTAGTTATTTCATATGATATGGATGATCCTATTGTAACAATCAATTCAAAAATTACTGAGGAACTATTTCAAAAAAACATAAATTCATCTAGTGAAATTATAACTCATCCTGAAAATGTTTCAATTCCCAATACAATTGTTGTTTGCCAAGATAATAACAGTTGTTTTATTAGGAATAATTTAACTAGTATTTATGATATCATTACTATTAGAAAAACAAAGATCATGGGAGCAATAACATAAAACAAATGTAGAAACAAAACACGTAAGACACACAATACAAGAGAGAGACACGTGATTTACATGGTTCTCACCCAAAGGTCGGGCTATGTCCACTGTGAAATCTGCCGTGTCCTTCCCTTTATTATTATCCAAAGAAATGAAGGGATACAACCTACAACAAAACCCAATGGTGAATCTCCTCTTCTTTCTCTCACGCTTCCTCTCTCAATAAAGGCCTCCACCATCATCCATAGATCTAATACATTTACTCTCATAAAGAGGGTTGCTCTCTAGGCAAAACCCTAACATATCTTCTACCATTAAATCAAGAACCTTATAATGAATGGTCGTGATTTACAATGAAATTACAATATACTTTACATGGAAATTTTTGCTTTGGGGTTTCACCAATTACCGGGGCTCAAGGTTCCCTCGATCTCAAGAAGGGGTACCCTCCAGACTCTCCCCTACGTGGAAGAGTGTATACTTTTGGGGTGTAAATACTCATGGGGTATAAACATAGCTAAAGTAAGGACTCCTCAATCAGAAGATAATCGCTCCACAACCAACAATCTCCCACTTGAGATCGATTCAACAACTCCACCGCCATCAGATATAGCCGGATCAACCTTTTTGACCGGGTACTTCTATTTTCATCTTCATTCTGACTTCAACTGGAATCGAAAGGCAAGAACTGGCCTCGTTACTTCCTTTGTTAACATGTCCGCAGTAGGATTCTCGCTAGTGTGTATCTTTCCCAACTTCAATTGTCCATCTTCCACATGGATCATATGAAGTGGTACCAATTGTATATGCTTAGTCTTCGAATGGAAGGCCGAAGTTTTTCAAGGTGAATGGCACTCTTAACCGCCACAAGACAATACGACCTGCTATTCTCCCGCTTCTTCCCAATTCCTCCATAAACCTTGTAACCAAATCATTTCTTTACTAGCCTCCTAGAAAACATACCGCCTGTTGTTGAGTGCAACAACCTTTTGCGCTCAAATCCAACTTACTTTGTTCCACCTATAGTTAAAAACATACCCTATGGTGCTCCTCCTGCTGTCTTTATCGCCTGCCATATCTGAATCAACATATCCCTGTAGAAAAGTATCTGAACCTCCAAAACATAATGCAGGTGTAGTAGTACCTCTCAAATACCTGAGAATCCACTTTGCTGCCTCCCAATGTTCTTTACCTGTATTGTTCATATACCTGCTCACAACTCCCACTGCATGTGAAATATCTGGTCTTGTGCAAACCATTGCATACATCAAGCTGCCAACTGCTGATGAATAAGGGACCATGGACATGTATTCTATCTCCTCCTGTGTCTTGGGACTCATTTCCTTAGTTAATTTTAAATGGCTGGCCAAAGATGTACTAACTGGTTTTGCATTCTGCATTCTAAACCTCTCCAACACCTTCTCTGTGTCCTCACCGTGAGACAATGTATGTTTGCTATTTTTCCTGTCTCTTTTTATTCTCATGCCAAGGATTTTCTTTGCAGCACCCAAATCCTTCATCGCAAATTAATTGGCTAATTTCATCTTGAGCACATTTATATCCTGCATAGTAGTCCCTGCAACAAGCATGTCATCTACATACAATAGCAAGATAATAAAGCTTCCATTTTCTATCTTTTTAAAATAAACACAGTGATTAGAATGACATCTACTATAACCCTGTTTTGTCATAAACCTATCAAACTTCAAATAACACTGCCTTGGAGCTTTCTTTAGGCCATACAAGCTCTTCTTCAACCTGCATACCAAATTATCCTTCCCTTTGACCTCATACCCCTGTGGCTGCTGCATATAAATCTCTTTCTCCAAATCCCCATGGAGAAAATCTGTTTTTACATCTAACTGTTCAAGATGCATATCTTCTACTGCCACAAGACTTAAAATAGTCCTAATTGAAGTCATTTTAAAAACAGGAGAAAATATTTCATCGAAATCTATACCTTTCTTTTGTGCAAACCCCTTTACAACAAGTATAGCCTTGTATTGCTTTTCTCCTCCATCTTCTTCCTTCAACTTGTAAACCCATTTATTCTGCAATGCTCTTTTTTCCGCATGCAACTGAACCAAGTCCCAAGTCTGGTTATTTTCCAAGGAATCCATTTCCTCTTT
>SNQJ01S0125891.1:7253-26409 GCA_010110895.2 Picea sitchensis | reverse complement strand
GATCTGATACTCGTTTACAAAAATAGTCGGAGAATAACCATCGAAACAAATAAAATGTAATTATAAGCACTTGCACGGTTACATGTTTTATTCTTTTCCAATTTAAGATCTCCATCTCAATAACAAATTACAATTTGTTATACGTGTGTTCTCATAAAATTTTAAAAGTGTTAACAAATCTCCCTTAACTCTTTTCGTGTGCCTCTAATTTCCTTTCTCTCCGTTACTCTTGTTGCTTCATATCTTTATATCAACAAGTGTACATTTATTCTCGTTGCTTCATATCTTTATATCAACAACTGTGCATTTAATAAAATGAATAATTAATAACAAGACAAACTAAAAAAATTATCGATAGAAAAATTTAAATAATAAAATAGAATTTGTTATATACACCATAAGTAATATTTCATGTAGCCTTGTGCTTCAAACACACAATCTGGTTTTAGTGTTGATAAGTGTATTTATCTGTTTTGTATTGAAGCCTCTTTTATTTCTATCATTTGATTTATTTAATAATTTCTTGTGGCCACATGGTTCCATCCAAAATTTGGTAAGTAATGATGACATGTCTATGACCAAATATTGTATGAAAATGAACACGGATGCTTAGATATCTGGATGACTAGATGTGCAGATTATTTTCTTTGTATTTAAATTTTTAGGGAAATATTTTATGCATAAAATATTTATATACTCTTATCTTTGTGATATTAAGAAAGTTGAAGATGAAAAACACTTTTTCTTAGATTGTCTAGCCTATACCCATATTAGATTTCATTTTCAAAATATTGATCACACTACCAACCTTCCTAACCTCTTAACTCAACAAAAGTATGGTGATCTTGGAAAGCTTCTCTTAATGTTTTTCTAGCACAGAAACAAAATTCTAAAAAATCACAAGTAATCACTTACCCTCTTTTTTCCANTTGATGCTATGTAAGCATTCATGGGCCGTTGCAATAGCGTCTTGAATCCTCCGGCCTTTCAAAAAACCTAGCTGCTCAGCTGAAATAAATCGTTGAAGGAGAGGTTTCAATCTTTCAGAAATCACTTTTGAAGTAATCTTGTAATCACTTACCCTCTTAAAATCCGATAAACCAATTAAATCTTAGTGAATCAATATCATCATCATAAACAAAAAAACTAAAAAAATCATATATAAAAAAACAATAATCAAAATATAAAAGACAATGTAATAATCAATGTGAAAATGCCCATCTAAAAAGTAAGAATCTGAACAAATATTCTTTGCTATTTTAGTTTATCTCCAATGTCTTCGACCCTTTATGAGCGACGTTTACTCTATAATATTCACAAAACCAATAATTAACAATGTTATTATAAGAATGAACAAAATATTTATAAAATCAATAATCGAATGCAATAAGCAATATAACCCTATCATTTATAGTGCCCCACACACTCTGTAATGCAAACACTGAAATTTCCCGGTTAAATTTGGGGTTTCCTCTGATAATTCTTGTTTTTGGGATCATGGAAATTCTTGTTTTTGGGATCATGGAAAATGTCAGCCGTAGGATGATCCTCAGGAGATAAATCCGATCGTTGAGTGCAACACAACTTATCCAATTCACCAAAAATAATGTTAAATAATTAAATAATAAAAATAATATTAAAATAAAAGAAATAAAAAATTATTTTTATTTATACCAACCCTAACCTTAGATTTTATCGGGTCATACAATCATACTCTGGATCCGGGCTCGATCAGTATTAGGAAGGAAAGTGAGAGTAGATATTCAGATCTCCGGATGAATGCATGTAAAAAGTAAACGATAAACTAGATTTTCGGATATCCAGCATTAACATAAAAGATGCTAAAGAATATTAAAGAATGCCCCAAATCTGGATGACCATAATCCAAATAAAACCATCTAGAAAATAAAGGAAATCCGGAACCCGAATAAGTAAACTATAACAAATTTTATTATACAAAAGAAAATTCCACTTTGATAGAAATAAAATAAATTAAATTATTTCACACATGAAAAATAGTATTAAATAATTGAAGAATCATTTATTAAAAAAAATAAATTAAAAGTTCTTTTAATTTAAGTACAAGAAAGAATTATACTAAGTGTACTTGATATTTATTCAAGGTATCATAATTATTAAGAGAAATTGGAGATAATGATGCTTCCAATAGTTGATAATACCAATCTTAATTGCAATGGATTCAAAAACCAATAAACATTGTTATCTAGGAGAAAAATAATCAAATTCGTTAAAGAGAAAAACTATGCGAAAACACATTTTTAAATGAAAGCCCAAAAGATGCTTTGCTAAAATTGAAATTAGTCAACTCTCACACACACACACACATATATATATATATATAAGGATATGATCCGCCAAAATGCTTAACTGACTCAATTACACACTGAAACCAAATCATTGACAAAAATTATGAAATTTCTCAGATAATTTCAATAAGTTTATATGAGTCTAAAAATAGTATTAATCGAGAGCATAATCCAATAAGAACGTGATCAAGCAACCAAGGCTCATGAATCAAGCGAGCTATAAGGAAAATATATCTTGCTCTCAAACATAGAACAAAAGAGTTTGTCACCAAAGCAATAAAAAACAAAGGGAATGAAGAGGCAAAAAATAATTACATGTCATCATCAAAATATAGTAATATATTCAAACATAGGACCCAAAACCAAGACTTAGAAACCAAATATAGGGAGTAGTTTCAAAGTTTAATGGCGGGCCCCTTCATTTTTCTAAAAAATGAAGGGGGAGTTGTTGTGGGCACAACAATTGGTGATACAATGGACAAAACAATTATCTCTATCTACTAATCCCCAAAATACTTATTCACACTTAATGTTAAAGATAAGCCCATGTGACCATAAGCCTATTTCTTAGTTATGTGTACCACCATATGTCCTTGAATATGAAAGATATCCCCACTCAACACTAAACATCAAGTCAATGGGATACCTTCTCTTTGAGACAACTTACGAGGTTAATTATTCTTTAACTTTCAGTATACACATGATTACCTTTAGGAACGACCTAGAGTCTCCACTTTGGATGAGTAAAAGCAATTTCCCATGTGTGTTCCTCATCTCTCCCAACCCGACATTTTTTCTTTGCCCATGAGCATCCATAGCCCCAACAAAGTTGCCTTAGTATCATACAAGCATATCTCCGCTGCTAACAAGAATCCATAGCCTTGACGGGTTTATTTGTACTTCCTACACTACTCACAATGCTTTCAACTTCATTTTATTTTAGATTATGCCCACCCCTTTTGATTTGTATATAAGTATTGCGTATGCAATTGGGTGTATAGGAAGTGTGGTGATACGAGAGTTGTTTTGATTTGCTTGGCATATTACTTACTTCCAAAGTTTAGCTCATGGGTCTTCCCTTTTTCAATCATCATAGATATCAACTATTAATGTGAGGTGGATGGGGCTCATAAGAAAAGTCTTGTAAGAAATCCAAGGTCTAATATGCTAGTGTTATAGATGTGAATCCTTCAAAACACAAGTGTTCCACTACAAACACAAAAATCGTGTCTATCGATCAAGAAATTTATAAAGATAATCAAGCATGATGCTTTTGTATTTACTTGCTCACATGTATTAAATCACAATACAAACATTTTCATTGTCATTTTCCTAGGATCAATAATACCCTACAAAAGAACTCATAGCCAATGCGATAAAACTAACAAGGCATAAGCAAGAATAAGCTTGAAGCAAAAAACTAGGAAATCATGACTGAATAAGCAAACAATCATAAACTAACAACCATGACTACAAACTAAAAGGAAACACTTTAATGCATAGGAAAGGAAATCCAAAATCATTAATAATTAAGCAGAAGATCCCAAATATGTACATTCAAAAACACGATTAAAATATGAGAATGAAGAGTAAATCATCATAGACTCAAATCAAAATATGGTATAGAATAATTATACCTCCATTCCAATTAACATATTAAGATCCAAGAAAAATTCCCAATTCAAAATCTTAATAAGCCACAGTCTAAAGAAGAAAAGTCGGAATCAGAATTGGTGAGGTATACTGAACATAACCCAAATTTCTATGTAATGTCCCTTCCTACTGTTGTTATAATTTTTTTCTTACTAATGTAATACTCTAGTGGTTTTTTGGCTTAGGACTTTTGTCAAATGGTTGATATACCCAATTTCTACTGTAAAACCCCCTTTTTGTTTGTTGTAATTTATTTCTAGTGCAAAGATTTTGTCAAACACTTTGTTGGCACACTCAAAACCCAATGTAAATCCCTCTTGTTGTTGTTGTTATGTTTATGGTTTGTTGGTTTGTTTTCTTGTTGTGTTTGTCAATGGATAAACATGGATTTGGTGCCAAATGAAATGTGTACAATGCATATAAATTAAAACAACAATAATGCAATAGAAATTACTTATCCAAACAACAACAATGATACCAAAATATGATTTGATTTCTTATTAGATTTGTTGACCTCTTACATGAGTTGAGAAACCAATGAGGTTCATATCAACCTCACAAGAGAATATGGTCACAAGAGAACATGAAATAACCTTCACAAGAAGAGTACAAACCTATTGCAAGTAAACTCGACCTCCTCACAATGGAAACTTGACCTCCTCTAGGAAATACGATCCTCACAAAAAGAAGTTCGACCCAACAATGAGAGTACAACCTCCTCAAGATGGATTCCACCCCTCCTAAAGAGAACTCGACCCCAACAATTGAAGACTCATCCCCTCAAGGAAAATACAACTTCCTCCCAATAGAACTCACCCCCCTCACCAGAAAAAATCCCCCACACAATGAGAGCTCGGTCATCTAGGAAACACTTGGCCTCTCCTATCAATAACTCGAACCTCACAAACCAACTCGGCCTCTTCCATAGAAATATTCCCTCCAAAAGATATAAACTGATGCAATAGTTGAATCAAACTCCTCAATAATAGATGGAAGTGGAAAATCTGAGAGATTTTCCCCTACTAATAATCTAGGGTGGAATCTCTCACCACCAAAACCAATTCTCAACAAGGGTTTTGTTGAAAAACCCTCACAAGCCAGGAGAGCTCTCTCCAAATCAAAATTCAGAAAATATAATCAACATAATGAGAGAAATGATCCCCCATCTCTCTTTTATCATTCTCACATTTTCTTGTTGACCCTTTTACCTTTTTGTTGATCCTTTTAACTTTTTGCCTTCACTTAAAAGATTAAAGTGACTTTATAAGGTTTATTCACTTTATTCTCCAAGTCACTTTTTAATTACTCAATGTCATTTTATAACGTTTCTTTTTCCTCTAAATGACATCAAATAATTAATCTATTAATTCCCTTTTTTTAATTTACTATGGCCTACGGGAATCAGATAGACGACTAAGTCGTCGTCTTAGAGTGATCATTTGGAAGGGGGCATTACAATCTTCCCTTCCTGAGATTGCTTTTCCCCAAACAACTGCAAATCATGATGCTGCAAAATATGATCTCCTTCCCATGTAACATCCTCCATTGACAAGTATCTCCACCTGATAAGGAACTCTCTGATGAATCTGCTCCTCAATATCCTCTCCATGACATCCAAAGTATTCTCCAGGATCAATACCAACTACCCCTCCTCGTCCAGTGGGGGTGACTCTGCTAAAGTAGTCATCTATTGTCCTACTACCCTTTTGAGGCACAACACATGAAAACAATTGTTGATATTTCTCCCCTATGGAAGCTCAAGCTCATAAGATACTTCCCCAACTCTTCGTACTATCTTGTATGGACCATAAAATTGGGGCTTCAATTTGTTTTCACCGCTCTTCTTCAACGAAGACTGTTTATATGGATGCAACCTTAGAAATACCAAGTCTTCCACCTTAAAGCTGTGCTCAATCCTATGCCTATCTGCATATGTCTTCTGTTGATTCTGGGTTGTCTGCAAGTTTTTCTTAAGGGTCTTAAGGATGTCTCGGTTCTCATGTATCCAATCCTTGGATTTGGGAGCCCTGCTATCCCTAAATGACAAATCCACAAATGAAGGTGCATCATAGTTGTACAATTCTATGAATGGGGTCATACCAATGGACATGTGATAGGTAATGTCATAACAATACTCTCCAAGATGCAACCACTTAATCCATGTTCTCTGTTGTCCAGACACATAGTTGCACATATACCCCTCAATCCATTTGTTCACAATCTCTGTCTGACCATTTGTTTGAGGGTGATAACTAGTGTTGGGAGTCAACTTTGTACCTACCAATCTGAACAAATCTTGACAAAAAGAGTTGAGAAACATGTTGTCCATGTCTCTGAAAATGTACCTAGGCAGTTCATGAAGTCTAAACACCTCTCTGAAAAACAACACTGCCACATGTGATACCTTGCACTCTGATGAAATAACAAATAAGTGTGAAACCTTGGTCAACCAATTGACCACTACATTTATGCAATCCCTGCCCTGTACCTTTGGTAGACTTGTGATAAATTCCATTGACACAGTCTCCCATTTCTGTTGTGGAATGGGTAGAGGCTATAATAATCCTACCAGGTGCATATGCTATGACTTGTTCTACTAACAAGTCATACACTCTCTCACATACTGCAACACATCGTCCTTGAGGCCCTTCCATGAGAACCTCTCTTGTACTTGCTTGTAGGTCTTCAAATACCCAGGGTTCCTGACCAATGGCGTGTCGTGAGAAGCCCTCATGATATTTCCTTGAGTGTGGACTTAGGAACTAGATATATCATGTCTTTTTAGAAAATGACATATTCCAACACCCTATACCTCTCACCATGTATGAGTCCATCCATCAACTTGCATGCAAACTGATTCTTGGAATATTCCACCAAAAGCTGAGATTTCCAATCAGCTGAAATCTCCATGAGAGAACACACTTGTGATTTCCTGGAAAGGGAATCAACAAAAAAATTCTTCTTACCCTTCACATACTAAATGCTGAAGTCATATGCTTGTAACTTGCTGACCCATTTATGATGCCTCTCATTCAGGTCCTTCTGTTCCAGGAAATACCTCAAACTTTTCTGGTCAGTGCTAACCACGAATCGACCACCAACCAAATACTGCGTAAACTTCGCCAAAGCATGGATGACGACAAGCATCGCTTTGTCATAAATGGAGTAGAGTTGCTCCAGGTCTCTTAGATTCCTACTCTCAAACACTATCGAGTGTTTTTTCTACATCAGATTGACCCTAATACCCTCACCCAAAGCATTACACTCAAGTACAAATGGCTAAGTGAAATTAGGAAGTGTCAATACCATACAAGTGCTCATAACCTCCTTGAGCCTATCAAATCTCTGTTGTGATTCCTCTGTCCACCTGAATTCCCCTTTCTTCGTAATATCTATTAATGGTGCACCCAACTGCGATAATCCCTTAAAAAAACGCCTGTAGTATCTACACATCCCAAAGAATCCCCGCAACTCTGTAAGGGACCTAGGTGTGAGCCAATCCAAAATGGTCTGGATATTCTCCTGATGTACCTGTACACCCTACACACTGATCGCATGTCCCAAGTAAAGTGTAATGTACTCGACCACCAAGGTCGGGCCATGCTACAAAAACTCACGTATTGAACCAATTTTGAATTCTGATAACATTTAATTAATAAAGAAGCATGCAAGACCCACATGCAATAATCAAGATTCATGCTGTGACATAAAATAAATGAACAATATGCCATGCACACCAATAACTAGCAATCATGGATATTATAAAAATGAATCTCATAGATAATAATTAATACACAACGAAAATACATATACAAGCATCAAAACACATGACATAGAGTACTTATCTTAAACAAAATCAATCACCAACTGGCTGCAGACTAAGGACGTTCCACCCAACCTTAGACGCTACTGTTTGAAGTCTCAACAACAGGTCACTCCCAAGCCAGGGATATCAATTCACAAGGACGAGTTTTAGAGCGACACTCAGCTTCTGAAACCAGTCAACACTCAAGCTCTCACAGGTTTTTCAACACATAACAATCCAAAGTACACTAACTCTCTTCTCTCCACCCTACACCACCCAAAGACAATGCACCCCCTTCACTGCTACGCAGTCCCTCAAGCTATGCACCTCTTTCCAAGGCTCCAAAGCTAGTCAATAATCTCCATGCTGGGACTCTTAGGATTCACAGTTGTGAACAAATTTTAGCACATGTTAATGCATCACAAGAATCCAGACACCATTTCATGGTTGGAATACACCAATAATTACTACATCCAACAAACAATGGCTCCCTTCCCAACAATTCATTTTTTTATTTTTCCAACCAAGATCAATAATGAATGAACCAAATGATAGACTGAAAGAGTGAATGGATAAGAACCCCCAAACAACGCACAAGAGGTGTTTATATAATTACATGAAATTAATAGCCACATGGCCTTCCCCCAAAAAATCTATTGTAACCAATTTTCTCAATTAAAACCAATATGGGTAATTAAAATATAACAAAATACTTAGCCCCTTTAGCCCCCTCTCTCGTGGAATCATATCCCCCTATAACTTTTTCCTTTTCTGTATTACAACCAATGATGTATTTATATTATTTCCAATATTAAAAGTATTACATTTCCTAGTCACTACGACTATTTTAATTGTTTAGGAACTTTGGCCTTTAATCAAATAAATCAAATACATTAATAATATGGGGACTCAAAATCGAGGTATTACATTCCCGTCCCCCTTATTTTGGCATTGTCCTCAATGCATAAGAAAAACATAAATCAAAATTTCAATTCAAAATGTTGTGGGTACTCTACCAACATGACATCTTCATGCTCCCAAGCAACATCTTCAGGACCGTGACAGGTCCATTGAACTTTTACCAGTTCTATGACTCGATTCTGGAGCATTTTGAATTTTCTGTCCAATATGTGCACCGACTGGACCTAAAATTCTCCTTCTGGCTCCACCTGAATCAAATTCCAACCAATAACATGGTTAATATCATGTACATACTTTTTCAACAAAGAGATATGATATACATTATGCACATTCATGGAAGCATGAAACACAAGCATGTATGCAACTGACCCTATTCTGTTCAATATATCAAATGGACCACAGAATCTAGCTGCTAGATTTGTACAACTACCCAACTTCAATGAGCTCTTCTTGGGCTTCACTTTCAAAATAACATGTTCTACCACTTAAAATTCTCTAGATGTCTTGTTCTTATCTGCATAACTCTCTTGTCTATCTTGTGTTTCTTTCAAATTCTACTTAATTTTAACCATGTGGTCTTCCATATCCTTGATAAATTCTGTCCCAAGTACTACTATGTCTGTTGGGTTATCCCAAATCACTGGAGTATTGCATTTTCTACCATACAAAGCTTCAAATGTGCTCATCTTCAAATAAGATTTATACCCATTATTATAGGTAAATTCAACCAAATGCAAATAATATTCCCACTTAGATGGATTATCCATCACATACATTCTTAACATATCTTCAATTACTTGGTTGAATCTCTATGTTTTCCCATATGATTGTAGATGGTATGTTGTGCTAAAATTCAGATTTGTACAAAATCATTTAAATAATCCCCTCCATAAATTTGAAGTAAACTTTGTGTCTATGTATGAAACAATTGCCTTAGGTACCCGTGCAACTTAACAATTTGTCTCATGTAAATATATGCAATATTAGTTGTTGTATGAGTCATTTTTACAGGAACAAAATGAGCAACCTTTGCCAATTTATCCACAACTACCATTATGGAATCATGTTTCCTTTTTGTCATGGGAAACTTAGTTATAAAATCAATGATTACCACTTCCCATTTCTTCTCTGGAATTGACAATGGTTGTAGAAAACTCGCCGGGTGTTTATGCTCATCCTTCACTCTCTGACATTCCATACATCTAGTAATGTAATAAAAAACATCCTTCTTCATTCTAGGCCAAAATAATTGGCTTCTTACTGTTGCAATTGTTTTCAGATAACTGGGATGTCCAACATATGGAACATTATGCATTTATTTTAATACCAAATTCCTAAGTTCTCTAGAACTAGGAACACAAATTCTCTTTTTCTGCATAAGTAATCCATCTTGTTTAATCTCATACTCTTTAATTTTTTGTTGTACATTTTCCCGCTGTAAACTTTCTTTTACCTGTAGGTAATGTTGATATGTAACAACAAAATCTAAAATTCTTCTCTTCAAATCTGACCGAGGCATACTAATAGTTGTAGCATGCATGCTATGTACTCTTCTATTGAGTGCACCAACAACTTTATTTTATTTCCCTTTGATATGCTTAATGTCAAAGTCATACTCACTTAAAAATTCCAAAGGTTGTTCAAAAAGATATTTTAGACCATTATGGTCTGTCCTTAGTTCAAATGTATTTCCCATGAGATAATGCCTCCACATATTCAATGCATGAACTATAAAAACAAGCTCCAAATCACGTGTGGCATAATTACTCTCATGTTCTTTAAGATTTTTGGAACCATATCTAATGACATTTCCATTTTGAGTAAGGACTCCACCAAGTCCTTCCTTGCATGTATCTATACATACCACAAAATCTTTATTTGGGTCAACAATCTTTAAAATAGTTGCACTAGCAAGTAATTCCTTTAACAAATTAAAATTCTCTTCACACTTTGTTGTCCATTCGAATTTGATTCCCTTCTTTTGTAAGGAAGTGATGGGATGAKAAATTTTAGATAATCCTTCTATAAAKCTCTTGTAGTATCCAACTAATTCCATGAAAGATCTAATTTATGAAACATTCATGGGTGTTGGCCACCCTCTAATGGCTTCAATATTCTCTAGATCTACTGCTATACCTTCTTCTGAAATAATGTGTCCCAACTAATGGAGTTGTTCTTGGTAAAATGAACACTTAGTAAGATTGGCATAAAGCTGATGTTCCCACAACACTTGCAACACCAACCTCACGTGATGTTCATGCTCTTCCTCAGACTTAGAATAAATAAGTATATCATCCAATAACACAATGGAAAACTTATCTAGATAATTTTTGAATATGCCATTCATTAAGCACATAAAGACAACTGTTGCATTGGTCAGTCCAAATGGCACCACTACAAATTCATGATGTCCATAACTGGTTCTAAAGGTTGACTTATTTATGTCTTCTTCCTTGATTCTTACCTGATGGTAGCCTAATCTCAAGTCTATTTTTGAAAACATCTTTGCTCCTCTTAGCTGATCAAAGTGGTCATTAATTCTGGGTAGAGGGTATTTATTCTTCACAATGGATTTATTCAATTGTCTAAAGTCAATACACAACCTCAATGTTCCATCTTTTTTTTTGACAAACAATATCGGTGCTCCCCAAGGTGAAACACTTGGGCGTATGCACCTTTTATTCAACAATTCTTCCTGCTGCATTTGTAATTCTTTTAATTCTGGTGTACTCATTTTGTAAGGTGTTTCTGATACCGAGGAAACTCTTGGTACTAAATCAATAGAGAAATCTATCTCCCTCTTTGGTGACAATCCAAGTATTTCTTGGAATACATATTCAAATTCTTACAATCCTGTAAAATATTCAAGGCTTGGCCCTTTTATCTTTTTTGGATCTTCCACATGAGTTTCATACAATTGACATCCTTTCCTAAAATATCTCTTCAACTGTAAGACTGTAATCCCCCTTATAGAAATGGGTCTTGAAATTCCTTTCACAGTGCTTTGTTTTCATTCTTCATCAAGATATGTAAATGTCTTGTTATGAAAATCTAGGACAACATGATTCCTATCCAACCAATCCATTCCAATTAGGATATCATAAGATCCCAATGGTATGATATTTAGGTCAGCATTAGTACTCACTCCATTAAGACTTATTGGACAACTTATGACCATCTCATTGATCCTTCTTTTGGTTCTAGTGGCTAGTTGAACCAAACTTGATTTTTCAATCTTACTTTTCTCCAAATGTAATCTATCCACTATTTTAGGATAGATGTAACAATGGATTTCTCCTGAATCAATTAAAATAGAAACAGGCTGATTAATGATCTTACCTTCCACCTCGATCATATTGGATTGATATTCTTCTTATCGATCTTCCAAGGCTGCATATATTCTTCCCATGTCCTCTATTGTTGTAGCCTCTTGGATGTTGTGCATGGTCTTCATTTTCTCTTCTCCGTGAGGACAATCCTTTTACATGTTCTCTTCTTTGCATTCCCAACATTTGATTGGTGGTCTTCCTCTTTTTTCCCAAGGAGTCTTCTCTCTTGGATTCATATTTAGCAGACTGATCTTGCTGATTTTTATTAGGGTTATTTCTGTTGAAAGGAGGTTTGAATCCCTTGCTTCTCTAATCAAATTTCTCTTTCTTACTATCCCTCCAAAATTCATGAAAGGATTCTCTGCCCTTTCCTTGCTCATACAAGTACTTAACCTTCCTTATGGTCTCTGTCAAAGTATTAGGCTCAACATATTGAATATTCTCTTTATAGAAATATGACAATCCACTTATAAACATCTATATCTTCACCTTTTCATCCCTAATAAACACCACATACTTCAACAATACCAAGAACTTATTTTCATATTCTGTCATGGTAATGCTTCCCAATCAGAGTTCAAAGAACTATTGCATCTTCTTGTCATAAAAGTTCTCTTAAATATACCCCTTTTGAAAATATATCTTGAACTTCTTCCAAGTGATATCGCTCTCATTAATGTGCTCAAATTGCTTCAATTGATCCCACCACATAACAACTTTTCCATGCAAATGGTATGTGGCAATTTTGGCTTCTAGGTTAGATGAGTAGTTGTGAAACTGAAAACACTTCCTGGTTCCAAGAAACCAGGATTCAACATCATCTTCCCTTTCTCTTTCACCATAAAATTATGGTGGCTTAAGCTCCCTCAACTCCCCTTGCAAACTGTCTAATTCATGTCTTCTTCTTTGGTGCCTAACATGAGAGGACTACTTATGGAGTCTTCAGATGCATAAAATTTCATTTTTCAATAAGGAGGTGAGTGATGTCTATGAGTCATTATAGCACTTCTTGAATGACTATCTCTTCTATAGTTACCTCTCCTTTCATGACATCTTCCATCTTCCTCCTGTCTCGAGTTTGATCCGTTCTTTGCTTGCCTATGCAACTGATTTAGGTATTACATCATCTGAGCATTTATTTGGTTTTGTTCTCTCATCATATTCTCATTGTATAGTTTGTAACTATGCACTTCTATTTTCAGGCTTCTCATAGTCTATATTAAGGTTTCTTGTTCCCCTCTGCTCATGTGCCCATTTGATTATGTCTCTGCATTATCAACATTGATATTTTAACCTTTGGCTTCTTTATCATGATTGAAGGATCCATCCCCTTCCTCCATGTCCCAAATATGTATTCCTATATGGAAATTATAGGTTTATATCCCCTAATTATGTAAAATGTGCAAGCAACCATTTTTGTTAGAATTATGCATTTATAAAATTTTGTCAATTAATGCTACATGTCCTTTTTTTGCTCAATTCATGAAGAATTATATCATGTTTCTCCAAATTATAATAATTATAGGATATTCTCCTCTGAATAATATTTCAAATGACTGTACCCATGCCCCAATATGATATCTGATATGAAAGTTATGGCTTTCTGAAAAAGTCATTTTCACCCCATTTGTGCATTTTCCGTATCGGAGTAATTTTATTGAAAGACCAACTTCTGTCAACTGCAAAAGAAGATATGCTAGGAACTAGAGAAATTTTTATATGAAAAATAGATAATAATAATGACAAGTAATTCATAACAACTCTTATATTTTCAAGATGATGCTCTAGTAAAAAACTGCAACAATTTGGAAATGACCACTTTGTCATTTTTCACCCCTTTTTCCAAACTTAGATTTTTGCAAAACTGATTGTCTCTCAATCTGTGCACTTCTGGAAAAATTTCAATAAACCAAATTTGTTTGCCTTAACGAGTATATAAAATGTCGAGTAAATAAAATTTTCCAGTTTTATGATCTGGGGTCACTTTTCCTCCCTTGAAAATCTCAAAAATCCCCGAAAAGTGGTCTAGAATAATAGATTTTGCCCAATTTTAGCATCCCCATTCCAATCCTTTTAGAATTTATTTAAATACTTCATGGGTTATTTCCATTTCTTCTTTTTGGAGTATCTCCAATAATTTCAACTTAATCTGGACCTCTTCCAACGATCTGGACACAAATCTTTAAAAACCACTATTTTACAATTTTTGACAAATCCAAGTAGAAATGGGTAAAGGCCTTCTTTGAAACTTTTTAAAATATCTCTATAGAAAAAACCCTATAAGTTTCATCTCAATTTGACTTAGTATGCTCTAGTTATGGCCAAAATAAGAAAATGGCTCCAGAATTAGATTTTGTTTTTGAAACTAATGGACAATTTTCTTCCGGGGGGATATGCACCGTCGATCTCAAAATTGGGTGAGATCTAAGCCATTGATTTGATGATACTTCCCAAACTATCGACCCGACCATCGTCCATCAGGGCTTTTCCCCGACGACTGATTGTGACACATCTTTGAACCGGTCGACTCGACTGTCGGTTGTCGGTTGTCAACGATCGTCATTGGAGGATAAAACAATATATTCATTTGGTCGACCTGACCATTGGCCCATCAACCATCGACCATTCCTGTTAACTGATGAAAACCACTTCTCCAATTTGACCAACCCAACCATCAACCATTGGTCATTTCTTTACTGACATGACAACTGCTAACGTGGCATGACATGTAAATGTTAATGTGTCATGACACATAGACTCTAACATGACATTCTGGATGATGTGGCATGACACGTAGATGATGATGTGGCATGACACATCATCACCCTTTTTCCTTCATCGTTCATCGATCGTTCTCTTGTTCGATCGAACACTTTGTCGAATCGCTCGACAATTGACCATCGACATGTCGACCATTTCCTTGGACAAATAAAATTATTTCATTAATCCGACCGATCCGACCGCTGGTCATTTCTCTTGGACGACTAAAATTACTTCACCAACCCGACCGTCGACCCATAGGCCCGTTAACCATTTCCCTTATATGACTAAAATTACTTCACCAATGTGGTCGAGCCGACCATCGACCCATCAACCTGTCGACCATTTCCTTTGGATGACTAAAATTACTTCACCAATTCGATCGACCCGACCGTCAGCCCATCGAATCGTTGGCCATTTCCCATGGAAGAATAAAAATACTTCGCCAATCCAACCGACCCGATCGTCGACAAAATTTCTTGGGCGAATAAAAATTACTTCGTTGATCTGGCTGACCCGACTGTCGGCCCATCGTCCCGTCGACCATTTCCCTTGGACGACTAAAAATTACTTTGTCAATTTGGCCGACCCGATTGTCGTCCCATTGACATGTCGACCATTTCACTTGGCCAACTTTAACACTTAGAAAAATTTCGACCAAATTCTCGATGGATTAGGTCGTCGATCTAACATTCAAACCGATCTTGGTCGTCGATCTACTCTCAACTCCCATATTCCAAAAATGAATCGAGACCATCGATCTATCTCATTTTCCAAACCACCGAAAATGAAGCTCGGTCGTTGATCTGGTAAATTTGTCACACTTTGAAAACATTAGAATTATTAAAAATTTTCAAGGATAAATCTGGGCCATTGATCTTGATATTGAACACGATCTTAATCGTCTATTCATCAAACTTTGCCTAGTGCTACAATAACCATTAAAACTCAAATTTTCGACCTTGTCGGTCAAATCTAACTCAGCAGATCGATTCCATTAAACTTTTTAGACATTCTTGAATCATTTAAACTCATATTTACTCACGAATTTGGGGATTTTATTTCTAATTTTCCATTGTTTGAAGAAATTAAACACACAATATCAGGACAATATCAAACAAGACAAGAGACACAAGAAGTGGCAGAGAAGGCATAAAGCCATCTCACATACTTGTATTCATTTTAATGATACAATATATAATACAATAATGAAACCACCAAAATTTCTCTCACCTCGACACCTCATCAAGAGATAAAGTAGGAGGATCCAAAGTAGGAATATAGAAACTCACTTAGAATAAGAATTATGTCCTATTTATGTGAAATACATAAATGTGGTATACTAGGACTTAAATATTGTATATGAGAAAGAGGCTAACAGTCCCCCCCTCAATCATAAGTTCGAACAATAATACCAAGAAAGTAGGATAAACTGGTATCATCTCTAAGTCTTCATGTTGGAACTCCCAAATTGATCCTCAATGAAGAACTGCCTGAAAAACCGTCAAATCTGGATGCTGAAAACTCTGGAAATCTCACCGTGTAATCATGTGAGCCATAATTTTTGTAATTTGTTCATTGATGTGAACTCCAATATGATGAGAGCTAACCAATAGAAGTGAATCAACTGCAAGCTTGATACATCCCTGAAAATGCATGAAAACTCAACCAATGCCAAATTGCAATGCAAAAGGATCATGTTGTCCTCTGTTAGATCTAATGACCATCTAGGTGAATAAAATGTCCACATCATTGCTCTCAAAATCAACATCCCTGTGTATGATTCAATTGCAAGACATTGGACCATCATTCTTCCAAAGTCTTCCATCTACAGACTGTAATTTCCCATCTGACAAATTCGATGCCCATTTGGCATATGATGTTGTCGAAACTTTCGGTTTGACAACCATATTCAATTTAATCATCAATTCCCCCCTTTGTCAGCTGAAAGGAGGGACCACAAGTGGTTTTACGAACCATCTTCACTAGATTTGGAAAATCCCCCCCCTTAAGGTGCATTGAGTTTCATGATTGTACTCCCCCGTCTAAGCTCAAGAGAGTACTATACTTATTCCATTTATGTTCATCACAAAGTGAGCATGTGGAAACAACCGCATGTTATCTCATCCTGTGAGGGCCATGCTTAAAATCTACGCCATAAGGGGACCACTTTGAAAGAACATATAGAATTGGATCTGGATCATCACCAAAATCATCTAGAATAGTTGTTTGAAAGCATTTGACTGTTGCTATTTTCCCATGTAGCTGTGGCTTTACCTTTTTCTTGACTAGACGATAAGATTGATGTAGTTTCTTTACTTGTTGATTCCATTTCCATGAAGTTAGTAATCCATAATTAATTGTTTGATTAATTTATTTCTTCTTGTGACATTTTTCTAAGAGGTGATTTCTCTTCCCACAATGAAGACACGGATGTAGATTAAAACAATGTGTCTCCAAGTGACCAACTCTATGACAATGTTGACACTTATTAGTAATATTCTTTACTTCTTCACGAAATCATGCATGCACAAACTGAATTGGTTTAGAGTAATATTGGATATGAAAGTTGTTTATTTTGTCATATCCTAAGCCATGTCGATCTTTGTTGAATGATAATTCTTCCCAAGGTCTGACAAACATCTTGGAAATATCATTTTGACTTTGTTCTTTTGCTTCTTCACATTTGTTGTTGTTGTTGTTGCTGTCATTCTCTACGTATTTTTGGGACTCATCTTCATCAAGACTTTCCTTCATGTGTCCATTTTAATATTCCATGTCATGACTAGTTAAAGAATCATCAATATCTTGTGTTTCTTTTGTATCCACCATTAGGTCATGTGTATCACAAGTAAAATCAACCATCTGTAATAAATCTTTTGTGTCCCAAGTAGCATCAATCATCTGCATTGTGTCTTGTGTGTCACAAGTAGCATCAATCATCTGCATTGTGTCTTGTGTGTCACAAGATGCATCAACTTCTTGTATGAAATCGTTTGTATCACATGCTACATCAACCATTTGGATAAGCACCTCTGTAGCACATGTTGCACCAATCTTCTCTATTAGATCCCCTATGTCACAACTTGCATCAACTTTTTGATTTGTTGTAGATGTTGCATCAATTATGTCATCAATTTGATTTTAATTTTCTCTTAGCTTTATTTGAAGTGCATCAATCAATTGATCCTTCATTTCTATGTCATTTCAAAGATCGTTTGTTGACTCTATTGTATCAACCACGTGATCAATTATGTTTTGGTTTTGAACTAACTTCAACTCAAGTGTTTCAATCAATTTATCTTTCATATCAATTTGATCCTGTAGTTCGTGGTTGTACTCTTGCAACTCCTTGATTTCTTGAGACGTTTTGCAAACGCTTTCCTCCTTTACCCATTTATTATTATTCTCTTGCTCACGCTCGCTTGAACTTTCTCGCTTGAAATTTTCTTGCTTGAATTCGCTCGCTTGAAATTTTCTTGCTTAAATTCCCTTGAACTTGTCACACTTGCTTGAATTTGTTTCTAACAAGAGGAGGGTGTCAGATACTACTGAAAATGCACCCCAACTCATGAATATTACAACGATTTGATTTTCAACTACTCAACCCTATCAATTTTGACTCAAGAACTTAAACATGCAATAATTCAATCTTGGGTGTCGGGTTCAACCGAAAATGCACCCAATTTCAAATTCAACTTCACAAGTAAACTTACAAAAGGACTATTTGTAAGTTACAATTATTGTTGATTCAGAAATTTAATTAATGGTGCTTTGATTCCAAGTCACGTCCAATTCTTCTTTCATTACAAGCTTGCTTTGTGTATTGCTTCAATATTTGTTGTCGCTGCTTTATTAGATGTGCTTGAATGGTATTAATCGTGTGCATTGATTTCATTAACCTTCTTTTTACTCCACGTGTATGTGATAATTCCAAAACTAGACATAAATCAACTCATAAAACAACCATGAAAATAAAATCATCAATACACACTACACAAGGTGTACCTAAGATCCCCTTATTAAGATTTTAGGCAAATCTAGAACACAATCACCAACACAAAAAATAAACAATTTTATTATAGTTTTTACAACTTGTTCTTTAGCGCTAAAGAGAATAACAAACCATTCTCTTTGTGAATGCGAATGACATCTTTATGTTCAATATCATTCCAATAAAAAACTTTATACTCCTCCAAATATAAACCTTAAGTAACTCCTTTGTATGTCACTCTAAAAGTGTCTTTATAAAAACTTGTGCATGTTTTCGTTTATATGCATATTAAATATTACAACAAAACAAATCTTATCTAAGAGATATACTTTGTTATGCTTTGGTTGAATAATGCTTTGGAGAATAT
>SNQJ01S0125890.1:16952-43361 GCA_010110895.2 Picea sitchensis | reverse complement strand
TTTTAAATGTCCCATGTAACATACCATCTCAACACTCAAATCACCTATAATTGCATCCTTTCTCAATTGTAATCTTCAAACTTCTACCTCCCTCTCTCAATCTCTAGGAATTCATATTATTATGGCCCATCTCTAAGAGATAGTTACAATTGTTCCTCTTCCTTACATGCCACTTGAACAATCAATTCAACTTCTACATGTCATTTTATGCCCAGTTCCTAATGACAATGAATTGGTTCAATATTTATTGTCAATGCACCATACACATGTTTCTTTTGATCTTGTAATCCCTTGTACATGTTGTCAATTCATTGAGGTTGATATATGCACCCTCAAAGAAACCATTAGGATTGAACTATTCCATGGTAATGTTGAGTGCTATTCTACCAAGAACCCTGATCAACTTAGTCCTAAATCATTCAACTACTCATAGACCATACTACATGAAGAATTGACAAATAAACATTTTTAGAACCTTTTAGGCTTTTGTTGACATGTTCTAGAAACATGCATTCATTATTTCCATTAATTGTCCATCAATGTGATATTCAAGTCAATTAAGCATAGTTAATTAAATCTATCACTTCCGTATTAGGTCGGTTCTATCCTAGTGGAACTTCCCAACAAAACTTAGTACTTAGTCGCACTCTGACCTAATTGAATATTTGACTTCTTACACGATTCCTTATGATTCCTAGGAAATGTTTAATTTGTGTACTCAAATTCCTTTAATATCATGATTGATCTCCACATATTTGTGTTTCTATCATGCACCTGTGGAGAAAATATACTTGTATATCAAAATTTACAAAGATATATTTCAATAAAGATTAGTAATTAATAATGATAATTGTTTTACAAAATAAATGCCTTCTCAAAATACAATTCAAAAGGTGAGTCAAGTAATAAGTTGTGACTTTTAATTGGATATGTTAATTGGGTCTAGCTCAAGTGTCAGAGAGGACAATTTCATATCTACCCCACCTAGGACCAATTTGCACTTTTTACATGTTTTCTTTTCATGAGAATACTATTGATTAGGGCTCTTCATGAGTTAATTTTTTATTGTGGATGGAAAGGTAACAACAATCTCATTCTAGCACATATCTGTGTGTGTAACCTCTAACCAAAATTTTGGTTGGTAAGATACCAAAATTACTCAATTGTTAACCTAGTGGAAATTTGTTGGTAACCAAGAGCGAATCTATTTCTCTCTCTCTCTCTCTCTCTCTCTCTCTCTCTCTATACCCCCAACTCCGTCCACTCGCTGCTCTTTCTCTCTAGAGGAAAACCATTATAGTTTTCCCATTGTTCTACTATTTTTCTTTCATTGTGAAGTAATTATTTTGTTAGTTAATTTTTAAAATCCATATAGTTTATAAGTTTCACCTTTCCATATAAATTTCAAGAATCTATTTTGAATATTTTTGACACAAGCACATAGCTACATTAACCATTCAACACATAGTAACATATCCAATCCATTGACTAGTAAGGAATAAAGTTCCACTTGAAGCTATATTTTTACTAGTTTTGTAGATACCTTATGACACTTTCCTATATCCCTTTGATTTATTCATCATTTGAGATCTTTGGTAGTATATAGAAATATATTCACTTTTTTTTAGGGATGTTGATATTTACAAAATTTTGTGTGTTCGTGTAATTTACTAGTATTGTGGCATTGTTTCTCTTTAAATGAAAAGGAAAAGAGATGAAAGCAATCTTGCAAAAAGTTACAATTCATTGTGTTATCAAATATAATCAACCATGAGTAATATGGAATTGAATTGCAAAGAGTGAATATGGCATTGTACTTAACAAAGAATAATCTAGTGTCATATTGTATGATTGCAGTTCATGAACAAGAATCTATATATGGAACAATTATTTCTTGAGTGCATCGTATTTTTTAACACAATTTCGTAGTGTACAAGAGTCTTAAAAAAATATTATTAAAAATAAGTAATCACAAGTGACAAAATCCTTAAAAACTAGGTTCAAAGTGTTTGCTAGCAAACAATTACTCTAAAAATCAACACTAAGATTCAAGATATTTTCCATGAATAGAGAATCTATATTACTTTGTTAATGTTGGTATTTCTATAATGATTCAATCTATTCATAGATTTATTTCATTTTAGGTAATCCGTAATGGTCATTAGCCAAGCTATCAAGATTCCTTAGGTTAGTGAGTCAAGCCAAGCTATGATATATTCTCCCTTAGTTATGGCCTCAAACAAAAATTTCATTCAAAAACTCAATGATTAACATGATTATGTAATTCATGCCAAGTTTTTCATTTTTCAGTGTTCTTCATTTCATAACAAGAGAAAGAAATATCCAATGCCAAAAGTCATTTCTATTTGAACTAGGTTGAAAAAACACATCTTGAAACCATCTAGTGAGACCTAATCTAGTGAGACCGAATGGGTAAGTAAATCTCCCCCTATGCTTCACATGTCCTACATATTTTCATGAGTCTTGGTCACATCTCTGTGTAAGACATGAGTGACCTACTTGTGTAGTAAACTGCTCAAAAAGGAACCAGTCTCCCACTTTGGTGGTCTTTTCCAATGTCTTCCACTTTGGTGGTATTTTCCAATTGTAGTATTCCTTTGACTAAAGGAATAGTTATAACGAATACTTCATTTTGGATGATAAAGTCTAATTTATAGAAATAAAAGTGTCTTAGATGGGAACTAATTATTATACTCATTTATTACTTCACACATATTGACCAAAGTTATTAAATGCTTATCTTATTGATGATATTTATTTTCATATAATATAACTTCAAATTGACAACTTATTGGATTTGTGTTGGATATGTAGGCATAGCTAGCACATACATAACTAACACGTAGACGATAATAACAAGTGATGTTCCTTATATGCATATTTTAAAAATGTTTATGTACCTAATCATGCATACAAATAAATAAAGTAAATCAAACATCAAATAATCTTCATTAAAGAAAGAATAATAATTCAACATTCATCCATCTTTAAAATTGAATTATTATAATTTAAACATGGTAGAAACTATGTAAGTAAACAAGGAATCATAATGTTATGAGGGCCATGTGACCTAACACTATTGATATATCCACTCACAGTAGAAACATTTTCTAATGAAAACCCATATCATATGGGAGCTTTAATGTTAGAAATAACATTTTATCCCTACCTTCTAGTTAACAAAAACTTTTCACAACTATTGATATTTCATTGAATTTCGATTTAATAGTATTTTTAATGGTATATAAATGTTTTGTAGAGTGATCTCCTCCATTCTCAAATGATTTAGCCAAGAATTGGAATCTTTATGCCAACCCCCATTAAGCAATGGGTAGCATATTTTCTTTCATGTTAGTAGTCCCTTGTGCCTGTACATTAGGTACCTAGTTTTAGTCATTCTCTTAATGGGGAAATAACTAATTATATGAGGATATGATAGGTTACATATGATATTAATTATAATATTATAAATTATAAACACTTTTGAATTTTATCAGTATTTATCCATGATTATATAGAAATGCTACAACCCAAATCTTCAAATCCATATATAATATAACAAGATTGATGAGTGTCTCAAAAGGGGTTAATTGTTTTTCTAGAGCCAAATTTCATATGATTTACAATTGTTTTCAAGGTAAAAATAGGTTTTGGACATGGAGGGATATGATGTTTGGTTTAATAATCAACAACAAATAAACTCAAAACTATATCAAGCAAGGGAGTTAGGGAGTTTATAGTTAAGAAATCCCTTAGTTGAAATATGGTTCCTTTATGTAACAATTAGGTATAAATACCTTAGTGGAAATCCCTTAGTTTATAGTAAAATTAGGTCCCTTTATGTATCCCTTAGTGGAAATCCCTTAGTTTATAGTAAAATTAGGTCCCTTTCTCTAACTTTAGGTAACCATAAAATATTTCACAGTTATGTATTTAGTTCAACTATATCCACAACTATCCAACAATTTGTCCTTAAATCTCTCAAGTGATCCAAATATATAATATAGAATTTTCACAGTTCATATGTTATATAATATAACATTATCACAAAAAAATCATTTTTTCCACCTCATCTTAATTTATATTAAGAATTTACAAACAACCATAGGGAACTTTTAATGAATCCACTTGCTTGTTGTTTTTCTGAATTGATTTCCCTTGGCGAACCCAACTTTCTGATTTCAATGACTTCTTTGTGTGGTTTTTTTTTATTATTATGAAAATATTGTGTTTTTATCTTCCGTCACTTATCCCTTTAGTCATCAGCCCATTCCTGAGTAGTCAACCAAGAGCCAAATCGACGATCGTCACTTTGGTGTTTAAAGACCTATATATTCAAATGCCCTTCTTTTTTGTGCATGGATGATGAGTGAAGGATAAGAATTTGTACTGATGTATGTCCATTACTTATATTTTATTTGATTCATTCATGGATAAATGCTTAGTATTTGCGACTTCTTCTTTGATGTGGATTGTGAATGATAAACCTCTGAGTTGAATGACAGTCCCTTGGTGAACCCAAATTTTGATTTCAATGACTTCTATGTGTGGGTTTTATTGATTATTGATAAAAGATTGTGGTTTTATGTTCTCTCACTTATCCCTTTAGTCATCAGTCCATGCCTGAGAAGTCGGCCATGAGCCAAATCGATGGTCATCATTTCGGTGTTTAAATACCTATAGATTCAAAATCCCTATTTTTTTGTGCATGGATGATGAGTGAAGGATAAAAATTTTCCATGTTGTATATGGACCGAGCTTACTTATCTTTGAGTTGATTGATTCATGGTTGTATGTATAGTATTTGCACCTTCTAATAAGCCACTACCTCTGCTTCTTGATTTATTAAAACTTCGATTTATCTCTGCGTTTTTAATTGCTTGAACTAGTGTACATCTTTGCATTTTTTTTTATAATATCTGCATTGTGGATAGATATTGAGGAGAGATGTCGACACGGTATTCTAAAAAAATTATTCGCAATTGCTCTAGCTATTCCCAAGAAAGATGAACCAAAAATCCTTCTTCGACTAAGACTCTGAGTGAGCAACAACAATCTCATCAGAGCAGATTTTCAAATGAGTCTGTAAATAGATCAACTGCAAAAACTGCTCAAGCCAGTGCTATGGATGAAACATTCTTATATAGGTTTTGCATTGATACTCCTACACCTGATAATGTAGGGAATACCTCTAGACAAGAGAATATTTCTGGTAAGCTTCTTAAATTTTATTTATTTTTGTTGAATTTATTTGTATTTAAATTTATGTGAGGATAAGACTTGAAGTTACTTTCAAATGTGTATGTAGACAATCAATTAAGAGAAAGGGTTGACAATGAGAGTGGTTGTCACGGATATTCAAATATCAGTGGAGAGGGTGAAGATGGATTTAGGAGGCCTAATTATAAACAAACAAAAGATTACACGCCTATATCCACCTATCCTTCAGATGTAGGTGATGAACTTCCTTGGGAAGGGAATACTGAAGAAATGATGCTTGAGCGATGCTCAGGTGTTAAAAAGAGGTTGGAAAATTATTTTTTGATCTTGGAACTCCCTCAAGAGAGAAAACAAAGTTTGCAAATTGTTTTGCATTCATTGAAAAACTTTATGGATGCATATCAGAAGATGGGGTCAACCACTGATAGTTTTGTCAATCTAATGAGGCGGTGAAAGTTAGAGGTGATGGGTCCTGATAAATGGGAGATAGTAAAAAATATAGTTACAAAAGAAAATGTCGTTTCCGCGTTCAATTTCAAACAGGGCCCAAAGCGAAAGATGTTGAAGGTGCAATATTTTAAGCACCCTGACATTGCAGGAAATTCATATAACAAATATTTGGTGGCATATGAGAAATTTCCGTGGAATGATGATCTTCCACAGTACTTTGCAAGACATTTTTTTGTAGATTTTGTCTTGCATATGCACCCTGATTACACTAGCCTACCGTCCAAATATTATGGGACTTGTAAAGGACGTACAGATGATCACAAAGGGGCATATCAAAGTGCGGCAGTGTCGAGGCCTCCACAACCTTTATTACCTCGCCCAACAGGGGCATTTGCATCACTTTCAGAGTTGCAGGCTACATCAGAGGTTGATAAAGAGGCCAGGAGTGCAATCAGAGAAAATTTGGAAGCAATTTTTTATGATGTTGATGCTAGCATGAACCATCAGCGAACATAAGAAAATTCTTGGGCCACATTTGTTTATAAAATAGATGATGATTTAGCTACAATGTCAACAGAAGATGTTTTGGAGTATGAAAATTTTTTCTGCGATGGTTGGAAGAAGGTCATTCAAAATGATGACCCGAACTGCAGATTGGTATGTGTTCTAGTTACGAAAACTTTGACGCATTTTCTGATAATTTACTTCTAATTCTAGATTTGGATATCATTGTATAATCGAGTTGTTATTGTCATTAATTGTAGTATGGAGATATGTTGAATGAATCTCCAGTAGGTAGGGGACCTGATTCGACAAGTCTAAATTTGGATGGGTTGAATCAGGTATGTGTTTTCTAATAGTTGTTCAATTTCCACTATTTTGAAAAAGAGATCAACAAAATTTAAAATTTTGTATCATTGTGAACATTGAATCCTAGATTTAGTTCTTAGTTGTGTTGTTCATAGATCCCTATTCCATTTCCTACTACTTGGGCATGCTTGTCTCAATTCTCATTGGGAGAGTTTGAAGAGGGTGGGAGTTCACAGGTATCATTTAATGTCTTAAAATCATTTAAATTTAATGTGTTCTAATCATTTAAATTTAATTTTTCAAAATTTCAAATTTCAAATGTGTTATATAGGATAATGTGGAGAAGAGAGTACCTGAGAGTATGCTTGGGAGGAAGACTGAGATTGAGGAGGAAGAACCCAAATTTGAGAAGGATGTGTTGATTGAGGATGATTCATAAATGTACGTTTTTGACTTTAATCAAATTTTTGTTTTCTCAAATTTTTAGTTTAGCCTTTCCTATTCAATCCCTTGATCAATTGTTTTGAAATATATAGAACCCCTAGATAATTTTATCATTGTCTTAAATGGTGTATGTTCAAATTTATTTAAGGTTAGATCATGATGAAGACCTAATTTTGAACTTGAACACTTGAATATTTGAGAATAGACTCTACCCCACATCAGAAAAGAGAGAGTTTCTAAATTTTTGTTGATTGCATTCCTTGCTTTCTTGTCCAAGAATGGCGTTTTATGGACATTTGTGTTTTCTACATACAATGAAGTGAATTCCTTTTTGTCAGGGTATTGATATTGCCAAACTCTAAACTAAATTGGTTACTAATAAAAAAAATCAACATTCAATTAGATTTACAAATAAGCTCATACAGATTGTATGTGTGAGCTAGCTCACACATAATTTCAAAGAGCATTTCATTATATTAAATAATATGAATACATACCATTTAAATGGTTTTTGAAGAATGAATAAATATACATGTGCAAATTTGTGTTTTCTTTGTACATGAAAGATTATATGAGAACATCTATTCCACCACAGAAAGAGGAGATAAGTATTTTTCGGAAGAATGGATTTTAAAAAGGAGATTTGTAAACTTTTTTAGATAAAAAATTTTTTTTTGGAAGAATGACTTAATATGGAGATTAATGAGTCCTTTAGTTTGAAAGGGCATTGTGGAATTTGATTATATGACCACTCCAGAAGAAGAGAAAAATATTTAATTGCTGAGGAGATCAATATTTTATTGCTCTGTAAATATGATCAAATAACATCATCTGGGATGAGAATTTCTGAATGATTGGGGACCTTAAATTAATACTTTATCCACACATAGATAAATATTTCATTGGAATAATAACTTAATATATCCAGATTTGTGAATTTTCTTCATATACTATATTTATTTTTAGATTATTATCTAACTCTAATTCACATTTTGTTTTACCAAGAACACAATAACATCACCTAGGATGGGAATTTCACCTGAAGGATTTGAGACCTTATCCACAAGGAGAATTTCACCTCAAGGATTTGAGACTTTATCCATAAGGAGATAAGTATTTCATTGGAAGAATATCTTAATATGGGGATTTTTGAACTTTCTTCATTCACAGTTCTATATTTATTTTCAGATTATTATATAACTCTAACCCACATTTATTTTTACCAAGAACATAATTTTTCTCTTTAATTTTTTTTAAAGATAAGATTTACAAATTGTTTAAATCATGTATTCTTAATTTGAGAATAGTTTTATCTTAAATTTGTTTAATTGTGGTTGGGTATGTTATTATTTCTTACTGTTTTATTTAATATTTAGTTGTACAATATATATGCTAATATGTGTTATTTGTTTTTTTATTATTGTTTTTTATTGTTATAGATGTCTAAATTATATTTGGTGAAAAACATGTTTTAATTACATATTTTGTGGGAAAGAGTATGTTGGAGGATGAGACTTAACTCTTTTGGTATGTTTGTCAATTTTGTTTTAATTACAATTTTTGAATTCTAAATTATTTCGCATGTTTGAATTGTAAATTTTTAATTTCTGAATTTTTGACTTGCAGGTATGAAGTGTCTTGAAGCGATGACTTATAGTCCAGAATTTTGGAGTTAAATGTATTAGTTTTTATTATCATCCTAAAATGGATGTGAAACTTATGTATTTTACAGTGTAACTACTCAAACTTTGATTATAAAATATGTTATATATATTTCATAATTTTGGAATTCAAAATAACAATTTATTGTCTCAAATTTGATTTCTCAAAGTTGATTAAAAAAAGTGGCAAAGTTAACTAGTAATAAAATAATGTTTTGTATATTTTAATTTTTACAATGTATTAAATTAAGCATCAAACTCTTAAATTCTTTTCTGTTATGTATTAATTTAAATGTTTCATTTTATGTTCAGTGTGAATCATCAAAAATATAATCAAATCTTAAATATTTTTTTTGCTACATGTATTAATTTAAATGTTTCATTTTATAAAAAATATGATCAAACTCTTAAATACTTTCCTGCTATGTATTAATTTAAATGTTTCATTTATGTTCACTCTGGATCATCAAAAATATGATCAAATCTTAAATATTTTTTTGCTATGGATTAATTTAGATGTTTCGTTTTATCAAAAATATGATCAAACACTTAAATGTTTTTTTTTTGTGTATTAACTAAAATGTTTCATTTTATGTTCACTATGGATCATCAAAAATATGATCAACTCTTAAATACTTTTCTGATATGTAATAATTTAAATGTTTCATTTTATGTTCACTGTGGATCATAAAAAATATGATACTATTGACATATCAAATAATTTTGGTGACAATAAAAAAAACTAAAGGAAATATAGGCATATGAGATCTGTTAAATAAATTGGCACTTAACTAATAAAAAAAACTAAAGGAAATATAGGCATATGAGATCATAGATCGACACTAAACTAATTAAAAAACTAAAGGAAAGATACACATATCGGATCTCTTAAATAAATTGGTTACATAGATGCACTTAACTAACAAAAAAAATTAAAGGAAGAATTAAAGGAAAGATATGCATATGAGATCATAGATTTGCACTAAACTAATAAGAAAACTAAAGGAAATATACGCATATGAGATCTCTTAAATAAATTAGTTACATAACACTTAACTAATAAAAAAAACTAAAGGAAAGATATGCATATGAGATATAAAATAAATTGGTTACATAGATGCACTTAACTAATAAAAAAGACTAAATGAAAGATATGCATATGAGATATGTTAAATAAATTGGTTACAATAAAAAAAATGAAGAAAATATATGCATATGAGAGATCTGTTAAATAAATTGGTTACATCTAGATGCACTTAAATAATAAAAAAAACTAAAGGAAAGATAGGCATATGAGATGTTGAAGTTAATAAAAAAACTAAAGGAAAAACCAAAATAAAAACATACATATGAGATATTAAAATTAATAAAAAAAACTAAAGGAAATGTAACGAACCGCCTCGTTACGACAACCATTCTAGTAACATGCGCAATTTTTTTTCCCTTTTTTCTGAAGTGTGTGCGTGCGTGTAGAAGTAACAACACACCTAAATGTGCAATGCCCTGGACAACCGACAAGACGCAACCACGATGTTCATCACAAAAGACTACAGGCACACGACGAGTGACTGCAACAATATACGACCATAGGCATAAGGTGCACAATGCAAACATTTAGCGACAAAAGTAAGACTGACCACCCACCCGTCCTACCCTGCAAGGTTAGGACCTCCAAGACACATAATCAATGCTCAAGCCCAGGTTCCCATCGTTTTTAACCATTTAAGGTCTCAGGGCTGGCGACTGTTCTGAGGAGCATGGAGGTGTCTACATCCCACCCGACACCAGAGACCAAGAAACCAACTGATCACAATCAAGTACAACATAAATAAGAATAACAATTGCGCCCCTTACGGAAGGCGCGTGACAAGGACTCTGACAATGAACACCCAAGTTCACAATATCTAAAGAACAACCACCTCGATATACTAACTTGGGTAATTAGGTTACGTAATTCCAGGTTATTGCACCACGCATGTTATTAACAATAATTAAAAGTTACAATAACTCTGTCATGAAACATTAACCATCTATCATTTATGTCACAATCGGGACCATAATTTTACATTTATCCTACTTCTTATATGCTACAACCACTAAATCCATAATGACCGTACAAGATTAAATCATTCACTAAGGTCCAATAGTAATGCACTAAAAATGACATCGTACTTAGGTAATATCAATTGAAGAAACAACATACGACATAAATTAAAATGGCCATCTAAAATAACAAAATTAAATGACAAAGTTAAAAAGGGCATTAGTGGATGTGACACTATCAATACTTAAAATAACCATAATTAAAGATAGCAATTTATTTAAAGAGGCTCCTATATGGACATAGCATCATGATTATAGGAATCTTAATTTGAAATACAATACACACC
Organism: Picea sitchensis; assembly: GCA_010110895.2. NCBI lineage: Eukaryota > Viridiplantae > Streptophyta > Pinopsida > Pinales > Pinaceae > Picea > Picea sitchensis. The sequence continues at coordinate 32,365 of SNQJ01S0125890.1, read as the reverse complement.
ATAATTTTAAAAAGGGCAATCTTATAATATAATAAAATTTAAAAGGACAGTGACAACTATCCACATTACAATTGACAAAATGTTTAAGATAACCATCCATTTGAAGATGCCAATATATGGAATTACCTCATAACTACAGGTGACACCCATTGAATAACCACCTACATCATATTTAATTATGGCAATCTATAAACAAAAAATTAGGAATGATTATAACTTAAATGTAACAATTAACTAATAAGTCAATATATAGCAATGACATATTAATTCTAGGTAACATCCAAATGGAATACAATACAACCTCACCCTTAAAAGTGGAAAAATACCCATATATAAATGACACTTTTTAAGAAGGACAATATTCGAAACTGACAGAAATAACAGTGTTGAAAATGTCAATAAAAATAATCAATAAATAAAAGTCAATATATGGAAGGGCTTCTCTTTACAATTATGGTAATATAACATTCGAGGTGTTACCATGATAAACCAAATCAAGGAAACTTGTAATTCAATTTGTATTCAGGGTCGAAGATAGGAAATACTTTCTCTCTTGCAATAAAGGATATAGTTAAAAAGGATATGGTCAATACCATTATTAGAGACTTATCTACTTATGCTAAATTGTTAATAAGATGAACACCCCTTTTTGTTGTATTTATTCCTACACTTCACCGTTAATCCATAGATCCAAGGTTGTCTTTTTGTTTTTCAAGGCACCCCTAAAAGTACAATTCGATGTCCATTTTAAATATAAAATAAAATTATTGAATTTACCAACATTGAAAGGTGAAGAAATGGACATCATATAAATCATATCTTAGAGTAAAGAATCAATTACAAAGTTCAAAGCATGAAAAGGTTGTCATAGAACTAAATTCTAAAGGAGGAAATAACAATAATGCAATTGTAAAAGGATAACCGCCCAACTTTCCATGACAGTGTTCACGTTGCACCTTAAATTCACGTTTTACACTTGGCATTTTATATTGCCAGTTTAAAACCAAAATGCCGCATTACAATACCATGGCTGAACCTTACCCAAATTACAATAAAGGCATGATTACTTTGCCCTCACGGAAAGAAGAAACTTTCGCTCTGTCACCCACCCACTGCACCGTATTATCCGGTTGCAAGCAAGGAATTATATAATGTTTACAATTATGAGAGGACAGCAGATAGTCTTTACCAATAATAAAAAATATTAAACCTAGTCAGCTGTAATAACAATCGAGATAGAAACAACATACAGGAAACAATAAATCCGTGGCAGCTACGTTAAGGCAGGATTAAATTAACTCTGGCAGTAACGACTCGAAAACTGTAGGTTCGTAAAGGCAAAAGGGAAACCCAGGGAAAAACACCTTCCAAGGGGGCAGATGGTGAGGGCGAAGGCGTCTAGGCTGAGTTAAATGCCATTGAAATGCAACATGCTACATGCCATTAACAGTGAACATTAATGCCATAAACTCTCTGACTAAGGTAAAAAAAAAAAAGGGGGCGCAGACTATCAACGCAGAGGTAAAAGAAAATCACACAAAGGAAGCAGAAACATCACTCTCAAACTCATGGGTTTTTTTATCCCCAAACACAGATGAATCTCCACTAAGACATAGATTTATCACTATACCCATACACAAAAACCCTGCCTAAGTGTAGTTTAAAGAAGAAGATTTTTGTTTTTGGATTATGTAATATGGTTCCTTCATTTCTAGAAGAGCACGGTTGGACTGTGATTCAAGATGGAGGATTAAAATTGATTTTTTCTTTTGGTTTAAAGGAATTGTACAGTCTCGTGAAATTCTTTAGCAACTCCTTGTGAACTGTGCATTTTTTTTAAATCTGAAATGAAACAGTCTATCTCTCGAACCCTCGTTAATGAGCATTTTTCTGTGATGAACAGTTTTCTTTGAAACTAAAAATCAACGAACAATACACTCAAATACTTTCTGTTTTTTGGTTTTTTGCAGTGATTACTCAGGGAGCCCCACTTCATAGATAAGTGAAGATTAAATCTCCCTAGTTTGTTGATCAGTTGGGCGTGGAGGATGAAGTCACAGGGATATATTTGAGTTATGTGAATGAAAATCGAATCAACTACATAAATGCGGAAGGAACCCAACTGCCACCAGTGATACAAGTAATTCGCAAAAATATTGGCAGTGCAAACATAGGTGGGGTAAAATATATTGGCCGTGCAACACAAAAATTTATTTCAAAACTGATTCAGACCATTATATTCAACAAAATTCATTCATAAACACTTTCATCATCTCGCTAGTAACTGAGGTAACTAACCTTATTAACAGAGGCAATTGCATGCATTCTAGTCTACTGAATTACAATTCATACCTTAGCCACTCACCCGCTTCGGAGACGTCCCGCGCTCCATGCCGTGTCCTCTCTCCTTGCCGCTCCCGCTCGCTGACCGCAGAAAACTCACCGGTACCTCCCAGCCAAATGCTAGGGGTACTCTACTTCCCCCTTAGCCCCCCAAGCCGCAAAGGGGCCACACAAAAACCAGAGATAACACTAGCCTCTCAGCTTGCCTCCACGGTTGAGCTACCACTCCAACACAGCTGAGATAAACCCAACTCCTCCTCTCTCACTTGCCTACCTGCTGAGTCACCACTCCAACACACGCCTGAGATAAACCCAACTCCTCACAAGAAACTATTGCCACACACTGGCAAATAACGTTATGCTAACCGCTCATCCCCTTCTTCCTTCCTTTTCCATTTCTTTTATAGAAAAATGAGACCCACCTACTTTCCTAATCATTAATTAATTCACTTTTAATGACAAACCTCTAAACAATCTCCCACCAAGTGTCACTCATCCTAGGGTTCTCCAATAATTACATTCTTTTTAATAATTAAAACACTAAATTCCCTCAATTTCCAAAATCGCTACTTAAATCTATCCTAGGGTTCCTAGATCCCTCTCATGCTTTTAATCACTTTCCCAAAATGAAGTTTCTGAAATTTAGTAACTCCTTAAATGTTGATTCCTTTTTTCTTTTACCCTATGTCCCCTACTTTCAATAAGTTTCCTTTATTTCTAGTTTCCTTATTTCCATTTTATTCCTCTCTTTATTATTATTTTATTATTATTTAAACCCAAAAGATAAACGTGGATTTTTAATCTTTCTCAATACATATATATATATACATATATATATATATATATATATATATATATATACATATATATATATATACATATACATATATATATATATATATATATATATATATATATATATATATATATATATATATTATTCCCAAATATTATTCCCCCCCTTTAATAAATTTTTATTTCTTCTTTATCATTTAAAAGCCAAGGGTTTCTCTTTAATTATTTCCATTACTTCTGCACCCCCTTTATTTTTAAGAACTTTAATTAACACCTAGGAGGGTTTTAGTTTCCCATGTTTATGTTTACTTTTGTAGGATCTTTCTTAGGGCTAGTCAAAATTCTATCTTAGAGATGTTTTAGTTTAGGTTTTATTGAACAGGCTTACAATTTAATTAGGGGAGGCGCCAGGGCAATTTATCAAGCGCTAAGGTCTTAGGGTCATCTAGGTTGTCTCATCATCATCATCCGTGGGACGGCTTCCTTTTCAGACGCATCACTTGCCCAACGGTGTCACCGCCTCGCTTGTCAAGCAGCGAGGTGCTCCTTCAGATGCACCACGTGCTCCAAGGGTGCCACTGGGCCGACTTGTATTTATTTAAGGCTGACGTGTTCTCTCAGACGCTAATTCACGTGTCTAAGGGTTCCACTCGCTGTCTTGACAGATTGGTAGACTTTATAACCCCCCGGAGCTCTACACTCCTCGTGTGAACTTGTGGGAGACTAAGAACTCTAAGGAATAAGGCCCCCACCTTATTGCACTTCCTTAGAATCATCGCGAGCTTAATCGTCACGCCTTCCCTCACGGCATCGCGGGATCCTCTCAACTAGGTAATCAAGTAATCCCACACCAGCCATGGTTATGGAGTGCTAGTAGTTTTTGGCAGGGTTGTTGTCCACACTCCTCCCTCAATCTCTCTCGAACTTGTGTGGCCCCTTTACTCCATATATGAGTCTCGTCAAGAAGCTATCAGTCACTGCATCATCAACCATCATGTCGTATCATGTCAACAACATATATCATAAAAATCAATAGTATATCATCAAACAAATCAATATCACCGTAAATGAAACAACTCAAATAGCCCACCTCGACTAACTGGAGTCCAAGGGAGTTCCACCGATGCCTCTCGCATCCCCAAGGTTCAAACCCTCACACTCCATGAAACTGAAATGCTAAAGACTGCCTACATCAAGGTATTAAAAACATCCCTCACATATAACTTAGCACATCATAATGAAGGAAAAGTTTTATCATCATAAAATCTAGATCACTTAGAGCAAGGTCCTCAAAGAATAAGTTTGCAAGTACAGTGGATGTTACAGAGATAGGCATATGATATTTGCTAAATAATAGAAGATAGGCATATCTATTTAAGAATATATGACAACTTAGACAACATGTTAAACCATGCAAAACTTATTTTAGAATATATAGTAGTAGAAAACACTTTAAACATGCAAAGCCTATGCTGATATGAACTGTACTAAAAGAAGAAATTTTCATGATCTACCAATTTCCTTTTAGAAAACTTGTATTTGATTATGGAATAAGGTAAACAATGTGAAATTCAAAGGAGGAGGTATGCATTCAAGCATTGTGTTTAGACATGCCAAGGAACAAAACATACCCCTTGTACAACTAAGATAACATGTATGAAAGAGAATTATATTAGGAAAACAATTTGCAGGCTATGGTTTCGTATTATTCACATAAACACACATTGTTGTAAGGGTCTTCACTTGACTTTAGGCAAGGTTGTATTAATATCCTTTTAACTTTGTTAGAGAATAGATCTATTAATTACAATTTAATTCACTTGACTTTTGGCAAGGTTGTATTAATTTCCTCTAACTCAAGTAAAGAAGAGATCTACTAATTACAATTTAATTTTAATTTAATTTTAGTCAAGTGTTATTAGAACAACTGAAAGAGATGTTTAATTTTTTTAGTTTTTACAATACACTTAAAACAAAATAAAAATTAAAACCACTTAAATAAGTCAATGCTCTCAAATCAAAGAAGAGATGTTCACTTTTCTTTGACTCGTGCAATAGTAATAAATATAAAATTCCCAAGATAGAAGAGATCCAAATTAATTAGGTAATGCTTATACAAGAAAATCTTGAGATAGAAGATGTTCAACCTTTTTGGCTTGTGTGATAATGATAAAATAAAATGCCCAAAATATGTGGATTGCTAAAAGTAAATCTTTAAAATGGAAGAGATTATCAACTCTTCATTAATTTTATCATGTAAATTCATTAAGAAAATGAATTTACATGATAAAATTAAAGAAGAGATATTCACCTCAAAGTTCATATATCCAAGTAATAAAATAAAATCTCAAAATGAAAGATATGTTTTTAAATTTTCTTTAATTTGAGAACACACTGTAAATAAAATGCTCACTACACAAGAGGTAGATCTAGTGTGTTTAATGCCTTTAGTTTAAAATAAAATGTTCACTACACAAGAGGTATACAACTCAATTTTGATTGGTGCAATGCTCAAAAAATAATTGTGATTGGTGTAATGGTTCAAAAACACCTAGATCCAAAGTTTTTTTTATACATGTACCCTTTTTTATAAATATCCTATTTGGAAATATGGTTGAAAGTAGTCAAAATAGGTCATCAAATTCTGGAATGTACATTCAATGAAAAAAAAATTATCGAACGTATTACGCCACTTGTTTAAAAACAACGAATGGTATTCCATCTTCAATTATTCGCTCATGATCAAGTTAAGAACCAAACATCAATATAGCATATAAAACCTCTCGTAAAAAGTACTCAACTTTGAAAAAAAATATAATTTTCAGATAATAAGCCTCCTTCGAGGGGCAACCTCCCTTTACCCCCACTTTAAATGTTCAAGTACAAGATGATTCAAATGAAATGTCTCCTTGGTATATATAGAGACTAGGAGGTACAATTACAAAAAATGGACCCAAAGTTTTCATATAATTAAAATAACATTACTAACTAAATTACAACCAATGGCCTAGGAGATTCCATAAATAAAATAACATTACTAATCTAATATGCCCCAATTAAGGGGTAATGAGCCACATTAGGGCTTACTATTCCCTCCTTGAGACAAGTGTTGTCCTTAACGCTTGAGTAACTCGATGCTTCTCAGATAAAAGACTCATCTTCCCAAGTGGAATCTTCACCAGGAAGTTCTCCATTTAATGAGATACACTGGAAATGGATTCATTCCTTAGTCGGCTAATTTTGTACTGATATCGCTCCCACATCATTTTTCCTTCCTCGTCATGTTCTCGCAATATAGTTTGAACCGGGATCTTGTCATTTGCTAACTTTATTTAAGTGCGAAACATGAAAATCAAGTGTACTGCGAAGATGCAAAAGTAGCTCCAATTTGTATTCCATAGTACCAATCTTTCCAACACCCTATAAGGGCCATAGTACCTTGGCGATAATTTATTATCCTTATTGCCTTGGCTTGAGGGACATCTATTTTGTATGGTTGTAGTCTTAAAATACCCAATCCCCCACTTCAAAACTTGTTTCACCACGATGTTGATCCGCTTGTTGTTTCCATGCGATTTTGTGCCATGGTCAGGTTGTCTTTAAGATTTGGAGAACTTGTTGTTGATTCTCATGGATTCTTCCACCGCTTGAACTTTAGATTTTTCTTTTTAGAGAAGAAGTGATGGAAGGAGGGTGGTATCCATAAAGTGCCATAAATGGTGTCATTTTTGTTGGCAAAGGTGAAAGGAAGTGTTATACCACCATCTCCGCCAAGGGTAACCATTTGAACCATTGTGCTTGTTTATCGAGACAAAGCAACAGAAGGTATCCTTCCGTACATTTGTTCACTTCATCTCTTGTCCATCGCATTGAGGATGATGATGAGCTTATGAGCCAATTGAGTACCCAAACAAGAAAAATAATTGTGTCCAAAAATGTCCAAAGGAAGATGGGATCACACAATAATCTTTGGGCTGCTATGTAGCTTTTGAACTGGGTTTCCATGAATGCGGTGGCAATCAGACTAGATTTGAAGGGTGAGAGAGTGCACAAAAGTGTGCTGCATTTCTGGTCACTCTTATCAACAATCACCATGATGACACTTTTCCTTTCACTTTGGTAACCCCGTGATGAAATCCATGGAAACTTCCTCCCGACTTGGGAAGGGATAATGCATGTAAAAGACCCGGGTATTAATTGTTTCCACCTTATTTTGTTGGCAAACCAAGATTCTCGCCACAAACCTTTGAACATCGTATTTTAAGGCTATCCCAAAAATCCTCTTGACTCTATGGTAGGTTTTCAAAAAATCCCGAAAGTGCCCTCCTACCGGAGAGGTGTGCGCCCAATAACACCTTTGTTTGAGTTGGGAGTTCTTACATAAATATACGCAATCTTCGTACCCATATAGTGAATCATTTTTCCATGTAAATGTATATGATGCACCAAAATCTCACGAACCTTTCAATGAGAGTCCACACTTTTTCTTCATTCCTTCCATTCATACCTTTGCTTTCTATTATCCAATCGGGTTGGATGATTGAGATAGCACGTAGCTGGCCTCAACATCTTCATCCTTTCAGGAGAGTGCATCCGCCACAACATTTTTCTTCCCTTTTTATAGACGTATTTCAAATCATAACCCAAGATCTTGTTACCCATTTTGTTGTTCTTCTGAAGATAGTCTTTGTTCCAAGAAGTATATTTAAGACTATCTTTGATTTGTTTTGACCTTTGAAGTGCCTACCTATTAGGTAAGACGCATTTCTTCAATGCATGTAGTATTTCCATTATTTCCTCAGAATGGGTTTGTGTAAGTCTCTTCCATTGAGTACTAATTTCAAAGCTAGGGGCCTCCTCTTGCATTAGGACACCAATCCCATTTCCCGATGCATCACATTCCACAATAAAGATTTTGGTGAAGTTTGAGTGGTCAAGATAGGAACTTTACACATCACCCTTTAAGTTTTTCAAATGGTTTAGTTGTTCGAGTCCATGAAAATGCATCCTTCTTAGTTAGTTCCGGGTAGTTGCATATTCTTCCATAGTCAATAATAAATTCTACTGTAGTAACTTATCAAACCCAAAAATCCTTCTAAGATTTTTAATGTTTTGGGAATCGCCACCATCATGGCCTTAATCTTGTTAGGGTCTACCTTGACACCTTCATGAGATACAATATGACCCAAATACTCTAGTAATTTCCCTTTACCCAAAGAAACATTTGGATGGTTTGCATATAGTTGTTGCCTCAGTAGTTGTAGCACCTGTCAACATGTTGCGAAGATCCTCCCAAGACTTGCTATAGATTAGTATAATATCATCAAAATATTAACAATAAATTTTTGAAGGAAGGGTTGAAATGGAATTCATCAACCCATTTGAACTGTGGAATAGGCACAAAAGGCATGACCAAAATTCATAATGGCCTTCATGAGTTCGAATGTTGTTTTGGATATCTTCTTCCTTCTATTATAATCTGATGATACCCTCTAAATCCTGAGATCCACTTTGTGAAATAGATTGCTCCATGTAGTCTACCCAACACCATCAATCAATGGAATGGGAAACTTATCTTTAATAGTGATCTGTTACATCTCTCTATAACTGGACACATACGCCATGAGCTATCTTTCTGAATACCACTACCACTTGTGAGTAAGAACTTTGGCTAGGGTCTAAGATGCCAAATTTCTTAACATTTCTTCTTCAACCATACCAATTTCACTCTTCCTGGGCATAAGGGTATCTGTGATGGCCCTGATGTTAGGAGGAACACTCCCAGAATGAGGTGAATTCCCATGATCATGATTTCGAGCTAGGGAGCCTTGGAATATCTTCAAATACTTGGAATGCTTATCAAAATGATCCTTGGAGATCTTGAGAATAGATGACTTAGATGTTTGAACATCTAGTGAGCATAGTTTTCCAATAATTCCTTGATGCCCCTTTTCAATACTCTTTTGTCATGCCATTAGAGCTTATCACCTTATAGGTCTTCCCTGTGGATACTCCTCAACTCAATTTCTTTTCCTTCCAATAAAATTTCATGAAAAGTTCAAGTGAAAATTAAAAGCCATCGCTCCTAACGATTGTAACCATTGATTCCTAGTACAACATCTACCACCCATGGGTATAGCAACTATTGGACTATTCATTCCCCCCATAGTAAGATTGATCTTATTGTATTTTCCCAAGAAATTGATAGTTCCTCCATCCAACATTACTTGAAACTCATACCGGATATACAAAGCAATTGAGATCTTTTGGCTAATTACGCTGAATGAAATTATGAGTACCTTAACTTCAATTAGGACTATTACCTTTTTCTTTTGATGTATCCTTCGATCTTGGAGGGTTTGAGGAGTGCTAATTCCAGCCAATGCATTACTACATCAGGAGCAACTCTTCGCATCTTAAATTGCTTCTAATGCTTTCATCTTGAGATGGATCTTACTCCTTTGTTCTTCTTCCTCCTTCACAATCTATGTAGAATAATTTCTTCACCACACTTATGTCCCTACTGCATTCTTGTTGCTCAATTAAAAGAATAAAACTTTTCTTTCTTTCCTCCACCAGGTGTCAACCCAGGTTTGAGGTGTTTTTAGAAGAAGGAGCATTGTTCTCTATAGATGTTAGGATAGTTCCCTTCTAGTAGCCATAGCCATATTTTTACTTTCAACATTTCCTCTTTTGCCACCTTAAATGCATTCTCCACGATTTGGGTCTCTAAAGGCACCATGTTGAATGTTGACCTTTAAAGTTCCTATGAATACATCAATCAAGTGCTCATCCGAATATCGTTACCTTATATTCACAATCTTTTGAAGTTCTCAACGTGCTCGGTAACCGAACCCTTTGCTTGAGATTTATCAATTGCCAAGAAGGTATTGCTCTTGTATCCCTCATAGTGTGATATCATTTCTTCCTCGTGAAAAATTGTCCAAGTGACGAGTGATTTGGCAGAACAAAGCCAACAATACCAAACAAATTGGATTAGGTTCAAAATACAAAGAAGCAATTGCATCTTTTGTGTATGTGGCACATTATGGAGATCAAAGAATTGCTCCATCCTAAGTATCCATGTGATTGGGTCCTTGCCATCAAAATTCCTCATGTCAATCTTAGGAACTTGGTTGGTCTTCAACCAAAGTTGGAGTTTCTCCATTCTGATTCACCTTCCTTATGTCCACACCATCATGAATTTCCCTCATGGGATGCATTTTCACTTTCAGATGTCTCCTAAGTATGAAATTCTTTTCAATACTCCATGGCTCCCTTTTAACCCATCTATCTTAGTGTCCATTGAATCATCCTAGTATCCAACTTAGCTTCCCTTGAATCCATCTTAGTTTCCATTGAATTCATCTTAGTTTCCATTGAATCCATCTTAGCTTCCATTGAATCCATATATTATTTTATTCATTTATGTCCCTACATTTCTTCACCTTCATCAAGAGTCCAAGTAGGATTTTCTGAGGCTTATTTGTTGTAGTAGTTCCCTTTGGGTGGCATGTTGTCCAAGTATCACTTTTGAACCTTGATTTTGAGGTGGTTCCGCTAGACAATATTTCTTCATAGGACCTCCCAATTTTTGGACCTTCTCGGTATGAAACTTTATCTTATGTGGTTCTCTTTGATATGTCTCTTCAATTCCACAGGTCTGATCAAAATTGGATGTGCCAAGTGGAATTCTAATGACAACTTCCCCGCAACTTGTTGATTTTTTCCTTTCTAGGAGATCTCACTGTATAGTGTGCCCCGCATAAAATAATTCGATATAAAATTTGAAACTCGCACCCAAAAATACTACAAACCTATCCATGATCCAATGCAATCAGTCCCACCCAATTTGGATACACTAGGAAGAAATTACATCATTTTACCCTGGACCTTCTTGAGACTAGCCAATAGGGATAGTCATATACCCTATCTACACAAGGTGTATCTACAAATTTAAGATGAAACCAAAGCTGAACTTTACCACGATAAAAATAATTTTAAATGCCCCGGAGTTCGTGGTCTGAAACGTTACATAAATTGTTTTATATAAAAAAATGCTTTAAAGACGCATTGTGATGATTCCAACCCTATCTTGTACTAGCTATATCTCGAAAGTATAAGGTATCAAGAGCCAGTCTTTTACCCAACATACCTTGATCCGTTCTAAATACTCCCCTCCAAGATACCCCTTCAAACATTAGAAAAAATGTATAGTGAAAAATTCCACCTGTCTCGTGAGGAGCTGAAACCCCAAGACCTTGAGCTCGTAAACCATATGTTAAGAACCAAAACATCAATATAGCATATAAAAACCCTCGTAAAAGTACTCAACGCGTTGAAAAAAGATATAATTTCAGATAATAAGCTCTTCGAGGGGCAACCTCCTTTTACCCCACTTAAATGTTCAAGTACAAGATGATCTAAAATGAAAATGTCTCCTTGGTATATATAGGAGACTAGGATATAATTACGTACAATGGCCTAAAGCCAACATAATTAAAATAACATTACTAATCTAAATTAAAACTAATGGCCTAGAGTCGACATAAATAAAATAGCATTACTAATCTAATATGCCCCATTTAAGGGTAATGAGCCAATATTAGCTTGAGACAAAGGCAATGCTCAGAAAATAATTGGGATTGGTGTAATGGTTCAAAAACACTTGGATCCCAAAGTTTTTAATACATACCCTTTTATAAATATCCTATTTGGAAATATGGTTGAAAGTAGTCAAAATAGGTCATCAAATTCTGGAATGTACTTTCAATGAAAAATAAAAAATTATCGAACGTACACATGCCACTTGTTTAAAAACAACGTAATGGTATTCCATCTTCAATTATTCATTCATGATCAAGTTTGTACATTTTCCATTTTCTAACTTTTTTTTTTTTATTGAACTTTTATTAACTTTATGCGTGTTTCACATACCAAATGACTATAGTGACAACTTGTGACATCTGACTCATAGTCTTGAAAGTGAACATGAGTATCGGTTTTATGGGTTTCTTGAAAAAAATATCATTTCAATACAATGGATCCTCTTTCATATATAAAACCGTTATCATCAAAATCTTCTAATAACCTCATATTTTGTTCTGTGCATCGCATCAAATAATATTTCACATTTTCAGTGTTGTCTACAGGTGCAACCATGGAAAAACATCTCTTGCAAATAATTGGATATATTGGACAACAAATAATTCATGTTAGATCATCACACAAATGTAACATCTACAAGTTATTTGAAAAAATTTAAACATGAAAATTACCTTCTCTAACAAGATCAAAAACTCTATCTCCATCAACTAACACTACAGTTTCATTTGATTCCATCTCCTCTGAGTTTGCAAGTGGCATTTTCCCTTTTACATTAAGTTCGGTATGCCTCCAAGCTTTAAAATATCCTACATTTTCATTCTCACAAATATCTATGGATTGTGTGTCCTCTATGCAAACTGAACAAAAACAAGACTCATTTCTTCTATCAAACACAAGCCCATTTTTAAAACATTTTGTTTTAACTGAATGTATTTTTTGTGTTCCAGGGATTGTACTGGTGTCATATGAGATTGATATATTTACATCTTTGATTCCAAAATACCATAAAACCAAAATACAAGAACTTGTTAACTTGAAATATCTCAAGAAAATGATTGAAGATTGAATATAAATATGAACACATTCAAATTTATATATCCTATGTACATACATGTAACATTTATATATAGACACACCTGTGCACATCCCTTGATGGATTATATTCATGGTTTAGCGCCATTTTTCATCATTCAACAACTTGATCAGCGGATTCAAATTGATCGGCATGAGGGTTCATATGATACCTTTGAAGTGCTTGTTTTATACATGCCCCTGCACCGTCACGATCTCCTTTCCCATGACCAGTCTCAAAAAAATTCCAACAATGTGTAATGTTAATTTTTTTATGAAGACGACATAACCGATAGAATGATCGAGAATATTTGAACTGATCCACACACCCATTTGACCATATCCAATGTCGATCGAATCTGATTTCATGTTCTTTCAAGGAATCATAAAATTTATCAAAACAATGTTGTACATAATGTGTGTCGTGTGCTCGATCATCACTTATATAAAAGTGATATTATTTAATAACATGTTGATTGTCGTTGGTGATTTCTATGTTATCAATACTTTGTTTATCATGTCTATATAGAACGTGGAAAAATATCGTGACTTGATCAAAATGATAATATTCACTATGTATTTCTTTTTCTGCAGTGAATGTGTAATTCTCTGCAAAATCAACTACAAACAAATTTGTCCCTGGTGGAAACACTTCAAGAGATTGTTTGAATTGTATATATTTCCATCGAGCTCTATGTGAATACTTGGTGTATTTAATTTCTTCCTCAAACTTCTTCAAAAAATCTATTGCACAGATTGTATCTACCTTCAAATCAATCCTTTTGGAAATAACATTTGAAGAATGTGGAGCCGTGTTCTTCATATATTCATGTCTCTTCCAATTGAATCTTATATTAGAAAATATTGATCATTCATATCAATATGATACTTTGAATGAAACAAACTTAGATTTCCACAACATTCACATTTCTTTCCACCAACACATTATTTTTTGTAAAAAAATCATCATCTTCTCTTTCACATAGAATTTCATATATAAAAACACAAAATGTGGAAGGAGGAGGTGAACCTGACCACAAAGTTTTACCAAAATCCAGAAAAGTGTCATAATACCACTCAAATTCGACATGATAACGACAACAACAAGTGTCACAAACAGTGATGGGTCTAACAAACCATGGCTTTTGTTGCACAAATGTATTGATGGAAATTTTAACTTCTTTGTGCTCTTCTTTGAACTTATTGAACAACTCTGTTTGTGTCATTGGAAATATATGTTTTGGATGTTCTTCATATTTTTTTCATACCATTCTTCATTGCAACACATCCCTTGTATGTGGTGAAACACGAGATTGTTCCTACCAACAATTAAGGGGCAATTCTTTAACATTTTCTGCAATTCTATCTTTGTAGGGTTGTTTAGAAATCACTATCCAACAAGCCAATTCATCATTTACATCTATTTGCAATCAAAATTTTCTATGTTTTTGTAATTTTTTCTTGATGTTCCCATTGTTTTTTCCATGTGTCATGTCAAACTATCTTTTATATTTCTAGATGAAACAACTGTTGTTTGCATCGCTCTACGTGCAACACAGACATCTTCTTTTCAATATTTTCCAAAATCTTTTAATACATTAGTTATATTGTTAAAGACATTCTGCAACATCCTGCTCTGGTGCACTGAGAAAACCTATTCTTTGAGGACACTTGCTCGCAAGTGATATGGACTCTTATGATGTTAAAACATTTATCCCTGATTATGATGCGTTATGATAGATGACATGATGTTTTACTGCTTGGACATAGACAAGTGTTATTGACTCAATTTTATTGAGTGTCCAGGGTTTTGAACCTTGAGGATGTAGAGGCATTGGTGGAACCCCTTGGACTCCGGATTGAGTCAGGGAGTGTGCTATTTGGGTTGATTTAATTATTGTGATATTTCATTGATTTGATGATATGATGTGGACATGTTCTAACATGATTATTGATGATGGAGGCTAACGATATCTTGCCGACCAGACTCACATATGGAGTAAAGGGGCCACACACGATTTCCAGAGAGGTTGAGGGAGAGGTGTGGATAGCATCCCTGCCATAGCCTACTAGCACTCCCGCCATGGCTTGAACTGTAGGTTAATGATTATTTAGTTTGAGAGGATCCATTATGCCGTGAGGGAAGACTACGATATTCGCTCATGATGATTCTAAAGGGCGAGCAATAAGGTGGGGGCCTTATTCCTTAGATCCCTTAGTCTCTGATGTAGGAGGATCCACACCTCATCAAGCGAGCCAGCGCGTGGAGGTGAAAGAACAACTGGACAACGCCAGCATCAAATTTTGAAACACCTTGGGAATTGTTGCGCCGCTCTTTCATGAAGCATTCATAAAGAAGCGCACTTGTATTGTATTATAGATAGGAAGGCATTTATTAGTTTTAATGCTATTAGATAGGAATTAACTATAGATTTGATAGTTGTATATTTTGAGAGGGAAACAGAATATAGGCACCCTCCTTGTACATTGTATCATTCATTCAGAATAATTCAGAGATATTGAGAAACAGGAGCAAGCAGGAGCAGAGCAGAGAACTTGTGAGAAACACCCATGTACAGATTGAATTAATAGAAGGA
>SNQJ01S0125889.1:8326-26409 GCA_010110895.2 Picea sitchensis | reverse complement strand
GGGTTTTCTTCCCTTGTTGAGAAGGGTTTCCCAGGATACTTCTTGTGTTCTTGTGCATGGTGTTTCTTCTTGTGATCTTGGTTGCTGCAACATTCTTGTTTATGGTTAAGACAAATGGAAATTGAAATGAACTACATGATTAACCTATCATATTGAAAAATAAACATGGTATCAGAGCATAGGTCTTGAAGACCCCATTGTACAAGCATTTTCTAGCCCCTTCTCTCACTCATTTGCAGAAACCGTATGACCCTCCTAGGGTTTCCATAAATTCTGTACGGCCTCCTCTTCTGAGAGATTTCACCACTCAAAAATTGGATTCTTGGGCTGAAAAATACATAGAAGGGTATGACCTCCTTCAGCGCACCTCCAACAAGTCTTAGATCAAAATGTCGGGCATTTCGAATTTTTGGCCCTAAGGGTTTCACCAAAATTTTGTAGAAAATTCTGAAGTGTATTTCTGCAAACTTCTTGAAGAAACTCCTCAGCTTACCAGGGCTATCATATTTATCAAGGCTTATTGCTGGCAGTCATAAGCCCAACAAAACCTAAAAGTGCAAGCCTAGCCTAGCCGTTAGGTTTTCTAGCCTAGTTGACAAGGGCTTGTGAAGATGAGAAAAATCATGATGGGAAGCAAGCTCAATACAAGACTCCAAAGTAATGAAGACATCAACATCTCAACACTCTCAGGTATGGTTCCTATCAATGATAATACTTGGCTAATTGACAGTGGTGCCTCTAGGCACATGACTAATATTAGAAATCATCTAACACACTCGTTGAGAAAGAGACACATCTACATGTTGTTCTTGGAGATGATGCCAGATATAATGTGAGAGGAGTTGGAACTTATACCTTCCAACTAGATTCAAAATTGCAACTTAAACTAGATGAAGTTCTATATGTACCCGGAATGAAGAGAAACCTTGTCTCTATTTCGGCCTTTGAAGACAAAGGTTACAAAATTACTTTCTCAGAAGGAAGAGTACTTGCATGGCACCAAGACTCTCATATAAGCTCTTCCAAAGTAATTGGTGTCAAAGAAAACAACTTGTACAAGTTGACCATCAAACCAGTTCAAGCCTTATTACATGACACTATCATCTTGAGTGAGTTATGGCATAGAATACTTGCTCACATTCATTATAGAGCTCTTCCAGCTCTAGGTAAAATGGTAACATGTCTACTAGAGATCCACATCCAACATAAAGGTGTTTGCAAAGGTTGTGCCCTTGGAAAATATGTTAAAGGATCCTTTCCTAGCAGTGACAAAAGAGCCAAGGAAATCTTAGACTTTATACATTCATAGGTATGTGGGTCAATGATTGTTGCATCCTTCAATGGGTACTTATACTATGTACTCTTCATATATGATCACTCCAGGAAAACTTGGATTTACTTTCTGAAGAACAAGGATGGAGTCCTTGCCAAATTTCAAGAATTCAAATCTCAGGTGGAAAACCTGACCGAAAGAAAAATCAAAGTATTAAGATCAGACAATGGAGGAGAATACAACTCAAAAGAATTTAACAATTTTTGTATTGAAGCAGGAATCAAGAGGGAGTTCACAGTTCCTTACAACCCTCAACAAAATGGAGTTGCTGAAAGAAAAAACCAGAACTATCATTGAGGCAACTAAAGCAATGATACATGATTAGAGTCTACCTATGACGCTATGGGCAAAATCATGTATGACAACAATATGTGTTCAAAATCGTAGTCCTCATCAGATCCTGAAGAGCATTACTCCATAAGAAGCATTCACCAAAGTGAAGCCTGAGATCAGACACTTCAGAATATTTGGATGTCCAGTGTACCTTCATGTACCCAAAGAAAAGAGATCCAAACTAGAACCTTCAGGAAGAAAGGGTACATTTGTAGGATACAGTGAATCCTCAAAAGCATATTGAATCTACATCCCAGGTCAGAGACAAATTGAAGTAAGCAGAGATGTTACTTTTGAAGAAGAAGTTGCCTTCCAGAAATCCAGAGAAGCTCAGATGAAAATTGATAGTGAAACAATACCTCCTCCTCCTTCAGTAGTTTAGAGGGAGACAAATATTATTCCAGATGATCGAACAACTCCAGTTGACCCAGTTGATCCAATAGACTCAGTTGCCCCAAGCAACATACCCAGAGACATCACAGTTGGACATAAAAGACCTGCTTAGGCTTGAAAAACTTTAGAAGAAGCAGAAGGGCATTAAACCCCACAAGGAGAAACCAAAGAAAGCAAGAGACCTAAGAGATTCTCAAGCTACCTTTCAGTCATGACCCACATTATTGATTCAGAGCCAATTTGTCATGAAAAAGCTTTAGGTGAACAAGTATGGCAAGATGCATGACTGAAGAATATCAATCTATACTAAAAAATGATGTATGTGATGTTATTCCAAGACCAGAGGGAAAGTCCATAGTGACTTCCAAATGGATTTACAAAATCAAACATGCTGCTGATGGAAGCATTGAAAAATACAAAGCAATATTTGTGGCTAGAGGGTTTTCACAAATAGAGGGAGTTGATTATGACGAGACTTTTGCACCAGTAGCGAGATATACCTCCATCCGATCTATCATTGCACTAGATGCTTCCATGGGTTGGAAGCTACATCAGATGGATGTAAAGACAACTTTTCTCAATGGTGAAATTGAGGAAGAAATTTGTATTGAGCAGCCAGAAGGTTTCGTTATACACAACGAAAAATCTCATGTATGCAGGTTGAAGAAAACCCTATATGGTCTAAAACAAGCACCACGTGCTTGGTACAAGAAAATGGATGGATTTATGATGAGTTTGGGCTTCAACAAAAGTGCAGCCGGCTCAAACTTATATTATCACATTGATGGCAATGAGTGTCTGATTTTGGTCTTATATGTGGATGATCTTTTCATCATCGGTTCAGAGAGACTCATTGCTGAATGCAAACAAGCATTAACTGCTAAATTTGAAATGAAGGATTTGGGCCTAATGCATTATTTCTTGGGACTAGAAGTATGGCAGAGATCAGATGAGATTTTCTTAAGTCAAGGAAAATATACTATGGAGATACTGAAAAGGTTCAAAATGACAGATTGTAAAACCATGCCTACTCCAATGGTAATGGATTTAAAGAAGATGAGTGACATTGATTCAGGAGATGTAGATCCAGATTTATATTGACAACTTATTGGATCTTTGATGTATCTGGTTAACACCAGACCAGACATTTGCTATGCAGTGAATGTGCTTAGCCAATTTATGAGTCAACCAAAACATACACACTGGATAGCTGCAAACCACGTATTGAGATACTTACAAGGTACAATTGTTTATGGCCTGAGATATGTAGCTAATGTGGACCTAAGCTTGGAAGGATATGCCGATGCAAACTGGACCGGAAGTGCTGTAGTTAGAAAAAACACCTCAGGTTGCTGCTTCACCTTAGGATTAGCCATGGTTTCCTGGTGTAGTAGAAAACAAATCTCTGTAGCTTTAAGTACAACAAAGGCAAAGTACATTGCACTAAGTGTGGCAGTTCGTGAAGCAGTATGGCTTCACAAACTCTTTACAAACTTGTTCGATCATAAGATGGATCCGACTACTATTCATTGTGACAACCAGAGCTGTGTAAAGCTCTCTGAGAACCCAATGTTTCATGACAAATCAAAACACATTGAAATCAAGTATCACTATATCAGAGACATGGTGCAGAGAAAGACAGTACACGTGCAGTATCTCTCTACTCATGTACAAATTGCAGATATCTTCACCAAACCACATGCCAAAACAAAGTTTGAGTATTTCCGTGAGAGACTTGGCCTGGTGGAAAATGCCTCCCTAGCAGAGAGGGAGTGTTGATGATTGCAGCTATGTGAGGCATTCTCCAGCTTACAAACCTGTGAGGTGTGGATCATTGCAACTATCTAAGTCTTTCTCTCAGCTTACAAACCTGAGAGAAATCCCCTAAGAAGGGTACGTGGTTCTTGCCTGAGAAAGAGATAGGAACGTAGAGATGACCTCCTCCATTCAGAGAGTTGAGAAGAACTCCAAATGATTATTCAGTGGGAAATGCGACCTGTTGAGTTGGATGTTCCTGTGGCTGAGCACAAGGTGAACGTGTGAAATCCCAAAGTGCTGGGTGCATCTTCATGTGAACATAAATGAAGATGATGTATTAGCCTCCTCTGAGCAACAGAGTTGACGAGAAGACTCCAGATGATTCTCCTGTGTGAGGCAGTGGGAAATAAGATATGTAGAGTGGACGTGCTTGTGGACGAGCACAGGTGAACGTGTGAAGATCTGGTTCTTCTGTGTAATGCAGTCAACCAGAGATATTACATCCCTATGGATGTGCCCCTAGTGGATGAGCACTAGTGGGTGTATCAGATCCTTTGCTATATATTGTTCAAGAGTCACACTTGCCTGTAACCCTAATTGTTATGTAAAGGGTATAGGTCGGCCCCACCTTAATGTGACTAATAATAAATGTAAAAGATAATTAATCTGGATAATAATAATAATAATATGACTTAGAGCGGTCGGCCCTGTTGAACCAATAGACACTTTAGTTGATAGGACAAGTCTAATATAAGTAAAGGGAAATTCCCCATTGTGGAATCATATTATTCAAGTGAGTTTGGAAATTTCAGCAAGTACATTTACTTGGGAGAAGTGCACACCTCTCTTGGGCGCTAGTCTTCTAGGGTTTAAGCACCCTCTTGTGTGCTAGGTCTTTCTTGGTGGTGACGGTCTTTCTCTTGAAGAATATAGCAAAGGATTTGGCTAGGTTTTCTTCCCTTGTTGAGAAGGGTTTCCCAGGATACTTCTTGTGTTCTTGTGCATGGTGTTTCTTCTTGTGATCTTGGTTGCTGCAACATTCTTGTTTATGGTTAAGACACATGCAAATTGAAATGAACTACATGCTTAACCTATCATATTGAAAAATCAACACATTTCTCCCCTTTTCTTCCCTTTCCCCCTTTGGATCCAGAGGCATTAGTAAAGGGTTTTATGTACCCTTCCTTCTTCGGATGTGCATGAGCTTCCCTTTTGTCTTTATCTTTAGATTTCTGATATTGATGGTTGCCATATTGTAGAGTAAGTGCATGCACCTTTGATTTTTCCCATGTTGATGAGCTTGGTTTGCTCTTGTGTCGGGGATTCGATAAAGTCCTCAAGAGAAGGCATCTTCCAGGTGGCTCCAGAGGTGAATCTGACTGAATGGAATGTGGACACAAACACAAAGAATTCAGGACCAAGTTTGGAGAGAATGGTGAGAACCATTTGTTTCTTCTCCTTAGATTTATCAAACCTGCAAGCTTTGAGTTGCGATAATAAATCCTTGAATTTTGTAAAGAAATCTTGGATATTGTCGAAGCTTTTTGGATCCAATGTGAGCAATTCCACCTCCAGCATGTGTCCCCTCATCTCATCATGTTTTCCAAAGATCCCTTCCAAGGTGGCCCATGCTTCATTGGGAGTCTTACAAGAAGATATGTGAAAAAGGACATCGGAAGAAATAAGATTGCAAATTGTTTCGAATGTTTCATCCATTCGATTTAAATACTTGGATTTTTCTACGACTGATGTCGGTTCTGTATCTGTATTCAAGGTTAACCTATACAATCCCTTGGTTCAAAGATTAATCATTATTCTCTCCTTCCATGCAAAGTAGTTGTAAGGTGTAAGAATGAATTATTTTGGGAAATCCATCTTTCCATTGTCTTCAATTTTTTGTACCCGCAAAAAATTTGTTGTAGCTTTTGCTTAGTAGTCCATCGGCTCTGATACCATGTAAATGTGTTGAACTTGCACATAATAGACCTAGCTAGAAAATACCACACACATTTGCAGAGAGAAATTGAGAAAGAAGAAGCAAGAGAGAAAGAATGGAATAATTCTCATTAACTGTAATGAATAATGAATACTTTACACATGATATACTTTGTATAACTCAATCAATGTGCATTGGAGGAGAACCAATGTGCCATAGTGGTGGTCTAGAGTGATCTGGACACACACCAATAGTTACGGGAGTGAACTGCCACCTAGTCTAGTCTCTCAGGCAGTTACGAGAGTGAACTTCCACCTAGTCTAGTCTCTCAGGCAGTTACGAGAGTGAACTGCCACCTAGCTGAGTTAACTAGTCAACTAGTCTTTAGTTAATTAACTGAAACAAAGTGTAGTGAGGAGTAGATCAAGGAATCAAGGATAATGCACCAGTCTAGTGATGAAACCAAGGCTAATGCGCATTAGCATGGTGATGATCCCAATGTTGCATGGTGACAAAATCAATGCAACATCTAGACTCAACTCAACTACTCAAACTAGAGTGTCAACTGAAGAGAATATTCTCCAGGTGGAATATTCTCCCCTAAAATATAGAAGACTGGATAATGACTAATAATGACTAATAAACAAGGAAAAACCTTAGGAGAAAGAAATCCTAGGTGTGTGTCAAGTAACTCCAACAACATGGGTCTTCATATTTCTAAAATAGTCATGAACTTGGAAATACTTTCTCATCCCAAGAAGCCAAGCATCCTCTTCTTATCTACATTTAACCTTACCATAAAATGTAATTGGTTTTTCTTTCTGGAATCCCCCTATGAGTTATCTTTGAAATGCCTCTTCCTCCCGTGGCTGTTGAGAGAGGATTCTAGGTTGTTCAAGGGGTCCTCTATTATATACGACTCACTAGTAGAGGATTCAAGCATAGATGATTTGTATCTTCCATCTTGGGAGGTTCTATTTGTACCATGGGACATCCAATGTGAATGCCTTCTTGAGTCACTCCTACTACCATCATCATTACTAGTCTTTCTCGTGTTGTTATTTCCTTTATTTGCTTGTCAAGATTTGAAGCATGGCTTCATTAAATTGGTTATTCTCTTCTTGCACTGTGATTATCCTCTCATTGTTGGCTTTGCAACTTTGAATTCCCACCCTCAAGCTTCTCATGGTCTTTGCAGTATCTAGAGGAGTCTCTTGGGTTATATGTCCATTGGAATTTATCTCCACATTCCTCCCATGTAGATTTTCACCTATGACATCTGCTTCATAATCATAGGGGTTTCGTGCATCATCCATGGCGATGATTTTCTCAATCCAATCAAGACCAAGGATATGTCCTCTACAACTTTGTTGTAGCATCCTTAATACCTAGATTGAATTGCAAGCATTTTGCACAACAACAATTCTATTAGATAATAACAACAACAAAAGTCCGAGTCATCCTAGCAATTGTGTTTATGATTTATGAAACAACTCATCATAATCAAATGCAAACAAGTCATAAACCTTTTTCCAACTTTTTACAACATTAACTCCATGCAATTTTGCACAAGGTTTATAATTCATGGGGGATGCTATGGGGGTCGAGGGGGGTGGCAATGCCCTTGTGTATTTTTGTTGCTGTAAATCCTTGTGCAATTTCCTTTGACCCCCTACTAGATTTTTCCATTTTCATTGACTCTGATCCCTCTGGATTTCACACTCAATTTCCCTTCAAGTATGTCCTTATTGCATAGGTCAAAGACTACATGTATCTCCAATCATATGTTTACATTGGACCACTTCGAAATAAGGCCATTAGGCCATTTCAAAACAAGGCCATCTAACCACTTAGAATTAACACCCATTGGGCCACTCCAAAACAGTGCCCATTGGGGCATTTCAAAACTATTCCCATCCTTTTATTTTGAAGGAATGTTGATCAGACCTATTTGAAAGAGGGTTTGTCATCCCACTTCAAAATAAAGGTTAATCGAAGATTGAAGGAGATTCATGTCAGGGGTCTTTGCAACAACTAACATGATGTAGGAATTTTCCCCTCATGAACCTTATTTCTCTCGGAGTATCAAGCCACTTCAAAAGAAGTCTCATTAGATTGTTTTGAAAGAAGGTTCATTGGACTGATTTTTAAGAAGTTTCCTCGACCAAATCAAAATAATGTTTCATTGAACCTCTTTATAATAATGTTCTCAATCCAATAATGTTCATGTTGCAATTTATATCTTTTCTTCGAGCCATTGGAGTGTTTTTTGTTGTATCTTTGCAATATAAGATCCGATTTTGATTCCATTAGTGGCATAGTGGATTTTATGATCTTGTCAACAATTGGTTAGAAAAATTATGTATTTCTTTTACTATGAGTGGTCTTGATGATGAATTTCTCCATGAGAATGAAAATTTCTTTATAAATATCGCGAGAAGATGGTTGCTTCCCTAGAGGGCACTACAAAGCTTCATGAACAAGTTTCTCAACTTCATGATGAAGGTTCTACTTTGTAGGATATTAATTGCAGTCATCAGGATACTATTGCTTAGTTGCAAAATGATAATATGTGGCTTAAGAAGTAGGTTAATTCATTGCAATAAACTAATGCCCCGTTGCAAGATGAGGTCATTTTCTTGCCAATCTTTGTTTCCATGCTTCGTGGGAAGGATATTCCTCTGAAGGATGATAATGCCATCTCTAATAAGTATAATGGTTTAAAGCATGATTTTGACATCCTCCTTCCTCAGTTGAATGAAAAGGACAAGCCCATCCAGGATCTGTGATGCCTCAATCAATTGACAAAGAAGTAAGTGAGTTGAACCATATAAATGAGTAATCAAGAAAAAGTATTCAAAAGATATCTTGCTCTTTTGAGAGAGAGTGTAGTCTTATTGCTAGTATTTTAAGTATGATCCTTACACTATGCGTATTAATGAAATGGAAGAGATACTTGACAACTTGAAAAAGGATATTCGATCTTCATTTGATGCTAATTCCTCTCATGCATTGCTGACTATTAAAGAGTAATTTTATCCCAAGTTTAAAAAAACATGGACAATAAATTGTTACATCTATGATTTGTCTATGTTGTATCTTGCTCCAACTATTGATTTTCTCATTGATGATATGCCATAGCTTGAGTTTTGAGACTTAAGATGATTCTATTGATTTACAAGAACAAAATCCTATACCTTTTGTTGAGCAAGAAACACATCCCACACCTTTTGTTCAAACAACACTAGAGGCTTTCTCATTGATATCGCAATTGTATCAACATCCTAATCATTATGATTAAAGTGATTCATTTAGGTATTGAAATTCCTCTTGGTATGTTAGTAATGCTTCTACTAAAGCCTTAGAGAAGAGACATAATAGGAAAAATCTTGGATAGATACCAACTTTAGGTTTTGTTGCGATTATATTGATGATTGGTTATGGTGACATTTGAGCACTTGTTTGAGGACTACACATCGATGTGTGTCATCCACTATTTAACTATATATTGCTTAATGCTCCCTTTGATTGTTTGACCACAACAACAATCTTTGTTATACAATTTTGATGATGATTTTAGTTACCGACTTCGCAAAAACTATGACCTCAAAACGAAACGCTAGGCCTAAAAACCCATCTTTTTGGATTAAAAAACACCAAAATCAGCCCTCTAATCGAAAAGTTAAAATTACCACCTTTTATGACCATGGGTTTAACAACATCGTAATGTTGTAAAAAAAAACATTAAAATCAAACCTTGAATCGAAAAGTGGCATTAATAGCAACAACAATTTTGTTTTCCAATGTTAAAATTATAATTTCTTTGAAACCATGGGCTCAACAACCTATACTATTGCAACCAAAACTTAAAATGAATCCTTGAATAAAAAAGTGGCACTCCTAACAACACCCCCTTTTTTCCGAGGCTAAAATTAAGACTTTTTTGAAATCATGTTTTTGATAACTAGTACCCTTGTAACCAAAATCTTAAGATCAACCCCTGAATAAAAAAAACATGCTACCCGTGGGAACTTCTTCCTTTTTAGCTTAAAATTGCAACATTTTTAACACAATGGCTTAAAAGCCTGATACTGTTGCAAATGAAATCCTAAAAAAGAACAAAAAATGAAAAATAAATAAAAATAGAAGGAAAAAAAACACTATAAACACAATTTTAAATAATAATATTAATTAGACATTTAAAAATAAAACTCCAATGAAAAATAAAACTTAAATAAAAAAACCTCGAATGGGGTGACATCCAACAACAACGTCCACCATGACAACTGGCACGTCTCCCACCCCCTCTCTCCAAGGGTGGCAACCTGACGACAAGCATTCAAACCACCTGCAACAACACCTGCTATCGCACTTGAAATCGTCCTCCCTCCTGTACGAAATTTGTGTGGATTTGATGGCTCCTCAACCTCCCTCGCATGTTAACCTTGTCACACCTCCTCTGCAGATGGACCATTTTGATTTCTTCTCGGCCTTGCGAGCTCCTCTCCTGGCACTTGCTCTTCCTCCCAAGACTGTCCTCCTCCCTTGCTCTAAGTTTCAAACTCCTACCTCGCACACCTTCTGCATTTCCTCTCTTCCTCGATGTGACTCGCCCTGCGATCATTTCATGCCTAGAATTCGAGGACACTCGATCCGAGCAGGCGCACATTACTCACAGAGTGGTCGGCCTCCTTCCATTCCTCATCCCTGCCACAATAACATGCCCCAACAACCTCCTCATTCCACATGCGAAGACACAGACCGTAAGCCGCCCAGAGCTCCACCCTTGACTTCTGTCATTGGTTCGCTTCCCCCCAATCTAGACGCTGCTTCCAATTCCACCCCCACCCCCCCCGCCTAATCCTGGTTTCACTGATGTTCAAAGAGAAACAATTCAGGCTCTGCGCAAGGACAACGAAGAAATGAAATTCCGCCAAGAGCTGATGGAAAAGCAACCGGACTGGCTTATGGATTTTGGAGCTCATGACCCTTCTCAACATCGCACCACATAGGAGTTATTTCAGGCAATGATGGAACCAAAATGGTCGAACGAGTCAGAGCATGCCTTCCCACATAGCTACACAAGCAAGTAATTCTCATGGTCTGCTATTTTTTGTTTCTCATAGCCTCTATCTGGCCTATCAAGCCACAACACTATCTTTCTTGTTTAAGAAATAGGCCTAGGTTAGTTATTTTGAATATGCATCAAACCAAACTGTTAGACAATAGTAGAATTAACAAAATACCATGGAACTTTTATCTCTGGTGGTGGGGCTGGTTTCCTTTCACGGAAGCCTCAACACCAGTCTCTTAGACCTTATATGTAAATTTTGATTTTGAAAGGTAATACAATTCTAGCTTACAAAAAAAAAGACTTCAATTACCCTTAAATTATTAAAATTAACCAAACAAACCAAAGAATAATTTAGAAAAATTAATTTGGAAAAATTTTAGTTAGAGGAAGAGACTTTAAAATTTGAAGTTATGGGTTGCATTTAAAAAAAAACCTCAATCAATTGAGACAAGGATAGGTGGGCATACCACATTGGAGATAAAAAATGAGATTAATCATAGAATAGTTGCATATTATAAGAAAAAATGGAATTATACAATCAACGATAAAATGATATTTGAAGGAGAGCGCTCTTCATTTGCAATGTAGTCAAAAGATAGAATTTGAAAAGGGTTTTTCAAATAGAAAAATGATACTTTTGTATTGAGCATAGCAGGAATATACAAAAAATCGAAGATGAATTGAAGAAAGTGAAAAAAAGTATAAAAAATTAGAGGAAGGACACTAAAATATCCACATCACAGAATAAAACATATGAGTTCTATAAAAATATTACAAAGGACACTAAGTTCTCCAAGCTACAATGACTTAATCAAGCACTTCCTAAGGAGGTTAGGAGCTTAAGAGAAGGAAATGAAGCACATTAAAGGAGGACAATAATGAATTAAAGGAAAAACTTGCGAGAAGAGTTGATGAAATAAAATAAAAAAGCTGGTGTGATCACAATCAATCCATTTTGGTGATGTTATGAATGACAAAAGGCATCTACATGACATAGAATCAAAGATCATAGATGAAGAGATTACCATGAGAGTTGATGAGGAAATATGTAAAAGGGTTGAAGAAAACTTAAATAGCGATGAGGAAGTCAACTAAAAAATGCAAATAAGAATTGAAGGACAACAAAACAAATCCATGCCTGGTATCAAAAATCAATGTGAAAGAAAATAAGATAAAATATAGTGACAAAAACATACTTCATGTCACTCTAACTCAAGGATGTAAAGGGAAAAGATGGCATTATTCTCACAAAAGCAAGTACAATAAAAAAAAAACAAGTATTGAGCATATAGCGTGTTTTTGTACCAAAAAGGGAGTTTGCTAATAACATTGTTGACCATGAAGAAAATCAAATGTGGGTCGCACATCTTCGTTACTAGGAAAGTTGGCAACACGACAAGAAAGTGTTCATCAACATCCTCACTTCCAAGAAATAGATGGCAAAACCAACAACATTCATGGAATAAAAAATCAAGCAATAAGTTTACAACGAGTAGACAAAATTGACAAAATTACAACAATACATGCAATCAAAAGAAAAGTAGCCATGCAACATCAAATTATCAAATATCAATACCAATAAAATTTAAAGTATGGATGGATGGATGGACAACCAGTGATGGAAATAAGTTAGCAAAAATATGAGGAAAACTGATAATTGGCTATCACCTAAATGCTTCAATGACAAAGTTCTAAAGGAAAGAGAATGTTATGCCCCTTGTACAACACAAGACATAGGAGATGACCCCGCCATTGGGTCCTATAAGTCCATAGGAGAAAGATGTGCCATATAAGTCAATGTAATGGGTGATTAGACTCATTTTATGTGGTCACCAATGTTGTTAAGACACCTCTAAACTATCTTATTATGTTTTGTTATGTCACCCATAATCTCTAGGGTTACAACCCATGTCTATGATGAATAAATGACATGTGGTTCATTGCAAGTGATCATTCATAATAAAAAATCAATAAATTCTCTTGTACTTTGTGGATTTTCAAGTTTAATGCATCAAATACCTATTTTGGGTGGCAAAGTGGCCCATTTTCATTCCCAAGGCAAACAATTTGCGATCCATCTCTTCAAAAGTAACACTTCACAATATATTTATGACACTTGTGTCATTCTTTTGAGTAATTTTATGATATTTATATTGTCTTGGGTATATTATGTTGTAATATATGTTGATGTTATATTGGGGCATAACACAAATGAAGGGACACCACCCTCCAAAAATATCATTGCAAATATGGAATTGATGCTAGACACAGAGAAATGGAATAGATGTTTTTGAACATACCCATTCCAAAATGTAATTGCTAGTGAAATGAAGGTCTAAGCAAGAGCATACCAAATCGTGTGTATTCATGAAGGGTGAAAGCAATTAAAACATGAATGTATGGGACATAGATGCTCAATGGTTGTAAATGGAATAGGAGAAAATCACGACCAAAGAAAAGAACCATCACCGAGTGTGAACAATGTTTGCAGAACATGATAGGCACAACCCAACAACATGGTTGGATTGGTGTGTCATTTGACAATCATACACCAATAAATAAAGGTGGTCTTTTAATTGAGAAATGGAGGTGTTTAACAAGAGCACAATTTTGACATATTAGATATTGGAAACATTATTAAGGAAAACAAAGTATTTTTTCTAATTATAATTGCTTAGCACAACAAACTATTCAAGAAGACTTTTAAGAGACATTCCCAATTTATACCCTAGTTTGTTTTCTAAAGATAGAGAGAATAAAGAATGTCATAGTATAAATGATGTTGAATATAGTGTATAATTGATGTAAAACAATAGTTGATTGCTTGCTTATTAAGTGTCTAAGCAAAGAGATTCTCAATATGGATGGTTATCTAGGTGAATTGTACCTCTAGCATAGGCGTGATTGCAATATGATGGAGCATTAACGATGGGTCCTAAAAGACATGCAAGTGTTGTTTCATTGATGACACGACATGTACCCACGCCAACTACTTAAAAACTAGCAAGCATTGTGATTCATCACCTAAGTGCCTCGATCGCCACATGAACATATTGTATTATTTTTTATAAAAAAATTGTATTGCAAAATGCTGAACCTTTATATTTAGAGGGCGATAAATCTATGAAATATTATTTTTGTGTTAAGATGAGGTGGACCACTAACTAAACAACTTGTACGTTAGAAGTTATTAATATTGGTTTCACTTTATTAAGTGACTTGTAACGAATGTAATATTAAATGTTATTGTTAAAAGTTAAACAGTTATACTACTATAACTACATTGATATTTAAAGTGCAAGAGATGTATCATCATGACCTTAATAATAAAAATATAAAAATAAATAACATATTGTTTTTCATTATAAGATTTATGAGTTTAAATAGAATAAATTATTATAGAGCTCCCAAAACAATCCCCACAATATTAGCATTTGAATCAAAGTTTATCTATGGATTCCTACTACATGGCCCTGTACATTGGCCTCTCTTGTTACATAAATGAATGGCATATTGAACTTCTATATCTAATTGTGCAAAACTTAACAAAGCAACCTCTCCTGTGTGAATGACGTATTGCACCATGCAAAATACAACAAAATATATTGTTTGATGTGAAAATAGTAAGATAATAGATCATAACCACATTCCTTAATAATAATAGTAACAAAGTGTTCTTTACTAAGCATGTTAAAGGTGAATGGAACCTACAAATCATGTTTACTAAGAATCAACCTTTTTTTGGAGTACTTTGAGAAAGATACCTTAAGGGGCTACATTGCAAATGGACTTCTTTCAACTTAGCCACTATCTTTGAGGGGTATTTATTCTATTGAAATGACCTCAAACTTGCTTCCAACCTTGTGCCTTTTGAAGCTCATGCCATATGGGTTGGGTGCCAAGGTGGGGATGGAACCCTGGTGGACAACTTCCATATCTAATTGTGCAAAATTTAACAAAACAGCCTACCCTATATGAATGATGTATTGAACTCTGCAAAATATAACAAAATGTACAATTTGATGATTAGATAGTAAGATAACAGATCATAACCACAATCTTTACTCATAATAGCAACAAAATGTTTCTTTATTGAGCATGTTGAAATCATGTTAAAGATTCTAAGAATTAACCCTTTTTTTTTGGAGTGCTTCAAGAAAGATACCTTAGAGGCAACATCACAAAATGGACTTCTTTTGACTTAGCCACTACCTTTGAGGAGTATTTATTCTATTGAAATCACCTCAAACTTGCTTCCAACCGCATACCTTTTGAAGCACATGCCATATGGATGGGGTGCCAAGGCAGAAATGGAACCCTGGTGGACAACTTAACACTGCGTTGACCTCACAAGTGAACCAAGGCCCAATTTTTAAAGAATCAAATGTTTTATTTTATAATTTACATGGACTTTATTAAAGGTGAATTTTGTAGTCTAAAATCTAAAAATATAGAATTTTGTCTCAATACTTCTTTCGTTTATGATCCAAAACAGCCTGACTTGCAAAATCAATGAAACAATCAAGAAATGCTTTTCCCTCTAATTACTAGTGTTGAAGACTTAGGCTAGGGCATATTGCTTACCTTTCTTTTGGCAGGTTCATATGTCATCTTTTGAAGGTGGATAGAGGGCAAATTTCTTACCTTTATTTTGGCAGGTTCGTATATCATCTTTTGAAGGTGGATATTCTGACTTAGGAATTGAAACAAGACCATTGAGTGTTTCAAGTACTTAGCAGTTCATCTTGGCTCAGCTATTAGACGACCTGAGTTTGCTTCTTTGTGCTAAATTCAGTCAAATCTGGTCAACTTGCCAAGGCTCGGTAATTTTGACTAGTTCATAAGATTTTGAAAATTTGACAGAATTCATTATATTATGTTTTTAGTGATTTAATTGCCGAGTTTTTCTAAAGTCTGAATCATGCTCTTACTCTTTCCCAAGTCCAAGTCGTGACTATGCTTGAAGGCAGAGGGAACAATATCAACTGTAATAAAAGTTGACAGATAAATGCACAGCTGTAATCTTCCACAACATGAGTACCATGTATAAGAAAGAATCATTAAAATATCAACAGCCAAAAGAAGATCCAATTACTAAAAGTAAAGGAAATGTATTTACTCTCCAGAGTTCTCAAGTCCGTCTCACCTCACTTTGTATATAAAGTTGGAAATAAGAATTTGAAGATCCAACAATGTGGGGGATACAGAGTCTGTAACAAAAGAAGTGGTCACTATGGAAGTCTATTTTAAGTTGCCAAAAAATTGTTCTCCTGATATCATTTATCAGAACATTGCAATGAATAGGGCTACTAACTTCTACACCATATGTTCAATGAAAGTTTTGGTAAGCACGTGAACGGATTAATATGATTAACCAAAAAATGCAGAAATTGCTTTCCAAATAGGTAAATATGGATTGAGCTACATATATAATCTAAGAATAAATGTTTTCATTTTTTGACTTGCTTTTATACGAAATAATTAATGAATGGATGAAATGCCCCCCGAGTAGAGTACTTGCAAATAAATGCATTACTCAAAAAAAAATTCTGTAGTGTGCTAATACTGCAACAGCACTTTACTCTGGCTGAAGTAATTATCATCTAAATATCCAAAATGCTGATTTTCTCAGGTACCAGCCTAAAGTATGCATTATCGTCATTTCTATCAATTCTGTTGAACCATGCAGATAGGCTTTCTTACAACCAGTTTACACATCTTCATGTTGAAAGCTTCTAGATTGCTGAATATGAAATTTCCGTTGTCAATTACTGCCCCTTGAGGCTAGATAAAAGCAACCATTTCCCTGTCAACTAAGGTTCAGTCCCAGGGGTGTGATTCAGGTGGAAAGCTTCCCATGTTCTTACATTCTTGAGAAATGGTATTGTACTTCCTGCTAGACACAAGAGGTCAAGCTCTGATTCTGTATGATTTCTGCAAAGTGTTTACAATGAAACTAAAAATAAAATGTAGAACCGTTAATATCTTTCTACAATTTTAGTTTTCCAATTTTATGAGCCAGTGGATGGCTTTAAAAGCTAGCATAAATTGGTTAGTTTATATGAGTTTATATTATTTGCTTATGAAAACTTATCTCTAGATTTTGTATAATGTGTCAGAAGTCATGAAAAAGAATGCTGACCTGTACGGAATATTTATGCAAATAACAAAACACAGAAACTATGAAGATAATTAAAGGTTCGTCTCAGCCAAATCATTTTTTGATTATCAGCTGGTGAGACTCAGGACTCAAACCTAAATAATTATTTATGATTTTACACGTCCTTGGGACCATTCTAAAATACAGTACAGATAAAGGATAATATTTCTTCCCAAGGTGAGCGAAGTACATGGAGGACAAAAGCCTACTCAGTGTTAGGACTGTTGAAGCCAAAAAATGGAGTGTAGCCTAATATCATAACGTTTTCACTACTCTTGAAGTTGTTTCTTTTTGTTGGCTGTTGAAACTGAAACAAATGGTTTGACACAAAGACGTGGCTTTGCATTAACAAGATCACCAGGAAGAACTGATACAGCAGCCACGCATGAACCATGTATTCCAGCAAGAGGTAGAACTTCAACAAGCACTGCCATCTGCAAATTTGATGCCAATCGATCCTTGGATTAATTATTAATCAAGACTCTAACAAACACACAAGAAAATAATAACATTCATCAAACAAAACAGAGAAATTTCCAAGAGATGTCTAGGTAATAATGACAGGCAATGATATGCATAACATCCCATTATCATGATGCGATGTAAAATGGACTCTTATTTATAAAATTTAGACACCTAGTTATTAACAACCCATAAAACAGCATGCCTCCTAGGTTTACCTCAGCTATTTCCAGACTATAGTGTTGATTTGTGTACCTTGGGAGGTGTTCCCCATGTGTTTTCCCTCCTTAGCACATGTGGGAAAGTCATTTGGCACTTTGTCCTAAGTTATTTATGTCTATTTGTACTTTGACATTGGTTAAAGTACATTATGTCACTTTTTGGTAAAGTGAACATTAAATCACACTTTTGGTGATTTTGAGGGGACATAAAGTGACTTAGGGAATTAACCCAAAAGTGGGTTATGAGGTCACATTTACTTTGAGTGATCTCAACCCTTGATTAGGGATGATCTCATCCCTTGGATCTTAGGTTTCACTTTTGGTACCTAAAGGGGGCAAATGGCCAAAGGAGGGGCGCATTGTTCTTGAGGAGACTTTTGCTCATGAGAGGAGGAGTTTTTGGAGGAAGAGCA
>SNQJ01S0125888.1:40943-56985 GCA_010110895.2 Picea sitchensis | reverse complement strand
CTGGTCGATTTCCCACTAGCCTAGTCAATTTCACATTGGCCTAGGTCATTTTCATTTCCCTATGTGACTTCGCATTAGCTGGGTCAATTTAATTTAACCCTAGTCAATTCAATTCCTTCCTTTAATCGATTTAACTCTACCTGGTCGATTCTTCATCCCCCTTATTGATCCCTCACCTATATAATAAGTTGTTTACGTTACCTAGGTGTTGGATACTTCCCATAGGTCATACAACCATTTTCACAGAAGGAGGTCGTATGGCCATAAGCACCCCTAAAATTCTACTACACATTCTATTTCATGGGTCTTGAGGTACACTACTTTGCGGGTCGCTTCACTACCACCCTTGACTCTACTTTGGTGGATCATTTCACTATTACCCTTGACTCTACATTGAGAGATTTCCTATAGGCATATTTTGTTTTATTGAATCAACCTACAACCAACAATTTAATTTGTTAAACCAATCCTATGCAACATTAATTCACTCCCTCAAGCATTTTGTTGATCATTTTTTTATCTCACTCAAAATTCTGAGTAGTAAAATAAAACCCTTATATGTTGTTAATTCCTACAGTAAATATTAGGATTGTGGACATAGGTATTGGTTAAAACCTTGGGCTAATGCGAGGTTGAATTGGAAAATTATCACTCAGAGTTGAATTACATGGGAAATCAATTCATGTGCTCTATTATTCCATAGCTTGACACACATTGAACCTACAACTGCATTACACACACAAGAATGAGAGGGAGATGAGGTGGATTATAAATAAGGAAATTGAATGGGCCAATATTGAGTTCAATTTGCATCAAACTTGCATAGAATAACTATCTAAGGATAAGCTATCATTGGAAGTTAATATTATCATTGGCATTTTGGTCTTGAGAAATCTTATGAGAATTAGAGGGTTGTATAAAACTATTTTGTGAGCATATTTAGTGATTACAACAAAAACTTAGTTGCAAACACATATTTATATTCTTGTTACCTTTTGGTTGAGATAAGTGTCCATTGAATACCACTACATAGACCAAACTAAAATTTAGTTGGTTGTTGGAGAATGATTACCAATTGCAAATGCATTGGGTTGAGTTCACACATTTTGAGAGAAAGTTATACAAGGACATTATATGTATACATGAGAAATGCCTTGAATTGGAACTCTCATTTAAAGCCTAGCTTGACCTCCAATAGATTTTTTGTGGTTTCCTTTCACAATACATGTATATGTGGGGTAATTGATCTGGAAATAAAGAATTGTAAACATAATCATCCTATCATGTTCACTCAAATAGTGAAGAAGAATTTGCACTCAGAACTACATCAAGAGTATAAGTCTTGAAGCCAAGAACTGGTGTTATGTGAATAGTACCTTATATTGTTTTTCAATTTGGGTTTGCTACAATGTAGTTTGATTTTTACTATACATAGAGATAAACATGCACCCAATTGAGGCTTGTAGTTTAGTTTTAAGTCTGAAACATAATTCGTGCTTCAAGTTTAGCTAAGTCTTAGAGCCCAACCCATGCCCTCTAATTTAGTTAACATTTTCAATTTAATAGAGTGGAAGCCTTGGTCATGATGAACTCCATCAATGATATCTATGCTATCACATGTCACATGGGTATTTAGTCAATTTCATAATTATCCCGGTCACATTCCTACAACATCTCAATGAAAATGGGTGGTAGGATTGTTTTGACATTTTGTCTTGCATTTTTTTAGTTAGAAAAAGTGATTTTCCCCTCTTTTTTCACTTTCATTCTCTTCCAACATTTCTAAAAGTCCCGAGGGATACAATAAATGTTGTGTTTATATGACATTAAAATCAAGGGAAAGAGGTCAGAAGTCAAGAGATAGAGAAAGAGGTCATACCATTTCCTCCTCGGGCCGTAGGCCCTCCTTCTCGGTGCAAAAACTGTGCCCTCCTC
The DNA here is from genome assembly GCA_010110895.2 of Picea sitchensis. Lineage (NCBI taxonomy): Eukaryota > Viridiplantae > Streptophyta > Pinopsida > Pinales > Pinaceae > Picea > Picea sitchensis. The sequence continues at coordinate 55,050 of SNQJ01S0125888.1, read as the reverse complement.
CTCAAGAAATCAGGTGCCCTAGCCTCCTGCAAATCATGCCTCCTACAAATCATGTTCCTAGCCTCATAAATTATGTTCCTCTCTCTCCTCAGAATGGTGTCTCTCCCTCCTTCTCCTCATTCCCCAACTGGCCTCCAAATCAACTGCGTTCCAAATCCCTCCTCACAAGAAGTGATACATTCCACCTCAGGTGGCTGGGACTGCGGGATGGCAATGGAATGTGGTAAAAGTGGACCATGGAGGATAATGGTCGTGGATCAGGTAGCTTCCTTTGCAAATGTGCCACACGGGTTTTGAACCTAATTTAAATTTCTGTTTTTGGTTTTAAAATTCTGCCTTTAATATATATAATATATAATATATATTGTAATATACTATACAACCCAACATTGATATACACAAACCCAAACATGAAATCATGAGAACTACTGGAGTTGTGGATTTGAACCTAGGTTAGAAGTTGACGTTTTAGAGGTTATGGGTTAACGGGTTAGTGGGATTTGGAGTCTAGTGGAGTTAGTGGGCTAGCTGTCGAATTAGTGTGTTAGGGGTTATGAGTTAGTGGGTTAGAGGGCATTTTTAGCCTTATAATGGGTTTGTGTGTTCAACAATAGGGGTTATTAGTTTATAGGGTTAGAGATTACTAGGTTAGATGTTAGTCAATTAACTGTCATTAGGAGTTAGTAGGTTAGATGTTAACCAATTAGTTCCCATTGGGGGTTAACAAACAAGTGACCATTAGTGGTTGGTTTTTTAGGGGTTATGGATTGCTCTCTTTTTGGTTTAGGGATCATTAGGGATATAAATTTAATTGGTTATGTGTTAGGGATATTGGTTAAATATCAATTAATCATTTAATAGGGTTAGTAAGGCAAAAATTTCTATTGTGTTAGTGCTTAGTAAGGTTAGGATTTAGTGTCTTAGTTGTCCTCCAATTAGTGGTTAGTGGGATCATTTCCATCCATGTTTAATGGGTTAGGTTTATGTGTTACTGGGTTAGTATCTTTAGGGTTGGTGAGTTAGGTATTAGGGGTTAGTGCATTAGGGGATCAAGGATTAGTGGGTTAAGTGGGTTAGTATGAATAATGTGTTGGGGATTAGAAGTCAAAGATTCACATGTTAGTGTGTTAGGATTAGGAGTTAGTGGTTATGGGTATAATTAGGTTAATGGTTAGTGGGATAGACATTAGAGTGTTTTTTAGAACTAGAGGAATTTGTACTCGATAAATGCCTGTATGAGACACAAGTTTAAATCTAGCTATCTTCCACTATAACCCTTATATTAGTGCCAACAACTTGCATCCAATGCCTAGAAATAAACTTCTGACATAACAAGAGTCAAGAAGTTTGAAGACACACACGCAAGGGGGTCCCACTCCTAGGAGATTTGTCCATAAATAATTTGAAATGGGACATTTAGAGATCTATTCAAAGACTCGGTATTTTTACTTGTGAAGGTGCATGGCTTAGAAAACACTTCAAGCGAGGGCACATAAGCTGATGACCTTAAGTGGAGGCACATAATAAGCAACAATAATATAAGTGATAGGTTTAAGTTCAAAAGATGACAAAACCACCGCTTTTAGTGGGAATCTCCCAAAATCCATTAGTAATATTGTCAGAAGTCATAGTTTCCCATTATTGATAGGAACATTAATCTTAGAACATTGTCATCAAGGGTTTTGACACATTTTAATTCTACCCAAATCATCAAAACAAAAAAGTGAGTTGATTAGGATAGAATTTTACCACACCGGAAAAATTAACTAGCCAAAAAAGTTGAATTTGTCCACTTATTAACTCACCCCATAATATATGTTTTCATATTAGGATATAATGAAATGATATTAATAGGTTGGAATGTACATGAGAAGGATATAGGGTGGATTCATAAGCCATTCACTCACACTTCTACCAAATCTTATTTGATGGATGAGATGTGTAACTTAAAATAACTAAATAAAGATTCAACCTTCCATCTTTGAGACATATGGGATAACTCACACTAATCCAAAGCAATTAGACCCCAAACCCGTGTTGGAAATCATTTAGTTCAATTTCCACTAAACCAAACTAGCCATATCCTGAGGTAAACCTAATGGGTAATGGGATTAAGGTTATGCAAAACTCGACTTATTAAATACAAGAATGCAAAATGGAAGTTAAAATACAAGAATGATGATTTTCGCACTTGAATAGTCTTTTAAAAGGATGAATTACTATTAGGTATTGGTCACATATAATGTTCCAACCTCACAAATATAGGGTAACAAGGATTAAATTTATGGTACCAAATTGTGTCCATCACTTGAGTGCATCCTTTAAGAATGTATTTTAAGTGTTTCACTTATTGTGCATCGCTTCAATGTGTAAATATGTCATCACTTATGGTGCATCAAATATGTTCCCGCTTATGTGTCACAAGTTATGGTACATCTATTATGTATGTCAATCAATATGGTGCATTGTCACCTCTATGTGTCACTTTAGGACATCACTCCAATGCATCACTTATCGTAGATCGATCATGTGTGTTTCTTATGCGTATCACTTATGGTGCATTTCTTCTCAGTTGAGCTTAGAAGACAATTCAAGTGTTATTTCCAACAATATAGAAATATTTTTATAGGAATATTTAGAAAGATAAAGACGCAACATATCTCCCTATGAAACAAGAGTTGGAAAGTAAGAATTAATTGAAGTCCCTAGTTTTCCTTTTGAAATTAACCTACAAATTTTTTTAACATGAATTAATTGAATTCCCTAGTTCCCTTGATGGTCAGCAGTAAGCTTAATGGTCTAAATATAGGGGCAATTGAACTCATCAATAGGACGTACCCAATACAAAGTGTCTCCTCTTTGTGGAGGGACCCGAGATGTCTTGATGAGCACATCCAAAAGACGTACCTGGTAGTTACGCCATCCTCTTTGTGGAGGGGGCCCGGGACAAGTTCTTGAGGATCTCCTCCAAGGAGGTGCCCGGTTGCTAGACCATCCTCTTGTGGAGGGGCTCTGGATTCTTGAGGAGGATGAATTTCCATTATAGTGAGCCCCCCTAAAGGGAAGGGGTGGGTATGTATCTTTTGGCTCACACGACCTAAGAAGGGTGAGGAAGGAAAGGCCGAAAGACTGGAAAGGAATGTTGACACACAACTAAAGGGGAAGGGTGGGGGTATGTGTATTTTCACAGTAAATGTTGACTTTGAGTTACTTTGAGAGACATCCTAATGTAAGTATACTTGGGGAATAAGAGGTTCCTAACTTCATGACGAAAAGCTGAGGGCATGGGGAAAGGTTATTTGAGGGATACTTGAGGGCATGGTGCTGCCATTTTGAGGGCTACTGAGGGCATGGGGAAAGGCTATGCCTGAGGCTATTTGGGGCATGGGGAAAGGAAAGGCAAGGCATCTTTTAACACAAACCTAAAGGGGAAGGGTGGGGTTTAGGGTTTAATTGAAGCAAGAGTTGGAAAGTATGAATTAATTGAATTAAGTGGGTTTAGGGTTTTAACACATATCTCCCCTAAGGAAACAAGATTTGGAAAGTATGAATTAATTGAAGTCCCTAGTTTTCTTTGGAAATTAACCTACACAATTTTTTAACAAATGTTTCATAACAATTGATGATGGACATAACTACATCACTGGTATGATTATGCGTGAGTGCAGAGCTCCTCTTGGTTTCGAATAGTCATTCTCTACTAAATGGGTAACCAATGGAAGGTGGAAGTCTTATTCCCCTCGCATCACTCTCAATTTCCTTATATTACCTAATTTGAAATTATAAAGAACATGTATCATATACTATATTATATAATATAAAACATATAAAGATCATATAAAAGATATAAAATACATACCTCTTCTTTTCAACATGAATTAAATATCAACCATCTTCATCTTCATCCAGTTCAACATCTCAGATGATCCGGTCTAGAATCGAGTATTAGTGAAAGGCTCATTACACAACATCATCATCAATGTCATTTTTATAATTATAGTTATCGTATGTCGCTACTGAGATCGCTGCCTCCTCTACATTTGGATGTGAGAGGATCAACCTTCAAATTCTTCGCCCCCACACATCACTACATGAGCCACCGCTCCCCCTATATTCATAATCACGACCTTCTTCCTATTATCTTCTATCCCATACATGATTGTACTTCATCGGTCTTCCTCTCGATCATATCTAACAAACGATGACCAAACTCCTGCTTTTACTAGGTACCTTGAGTAAATACTTACTCACTTTGACTTGGAATAACATAAGGCTTTGTACCGGGTTCAAATGCCCTGTGCCAAACCATGGTAAATCCATTATCATGCTCAATAATAGTTCTTTCTGGATCATGTTCATGCATCTGTAGCTTTAACCATTTAACCTCAAACAAAACTATTTTAAAGGGAATTAAAATCACACTCACTATATCCCTCCAAATGGCCATAGTACCTATTCTCGCCTAAATTTCAGGTCACTCTAGAGGAAATGTTATAATTCAAACACCGCAGCTTATCCCACAATCCTAGGTTTTCATCTTATCATCCAACATTTTGATACTCTTAAATTCACACCATTACACCACACATATCTTTGGATGTTTCAACTACAACATGGACAACAAGTAAAAAATAAATTAAAAAAAAAAAAAAAAAAAAAAAAAAAAAAAAAATATATATTTCAATAATTAAACAAAACAAAAACATAAAATTGTCTAGGGAAAATGTGGTAACAAATTTTAATCCTGGGTTCTGCTTATCTTTAAACCAAAGGCTAAATCAACTTCCCTTTGATGTAAGATCAGGAAATCGATCTTGATGATGATGCATTGTTTTAATCATCTACTCACCCCCTTCCCATGATAACCTACTGAATATTCTTAGTATATTCTATCCAATGCTCCATCCAATCAAGGTTGTTTGCAATGTATAAAATGTAAAGCATCCCACTCTCGAAAGAACTATATGATAGCATAACAATTTAATACACTAGTTGTTAATAAATAAACAATTAATAAATGTGTAATATATTAAATCTACAACATCTAATAAACTTTTACACCTCATTTTAATCTTTCCTCTAATAGGACTCTCAAATTTGTTGGATGGAGTCGAGATGTCGCAAGGCACATTCATATATTTTCTACTAATTTAGGGTAGATATTGACTAATATACACCATGTAATATACCACATATCCCTCTAACCATAGAACCCTCCTCGACGTGCTCTTTTTCTAACAAAAGTCTTCAGTGACTTCAATTGCCTCCACCATCCACATTGACCTTGTAACTGGCCACATAATTCAATCTCCTCAACTCTTGGTGTGTGAGGTAGTGTCTTTGCATTGAAAAAATGTTGGAGGTAGATATTGTTGCATTTGACACATTAATGGAATTTCCTTCCAATACCTTATATCTTCTTTATGGATTTCTTTGATGATACTGACCCAAATGTCAATGCAATTAAAAATATCAAGGCATACATAAATTTTGCAGATAAAAAGATAATATGTCAATAAGTTCCAATACAAATCACATAAGAAGTACATTTTCCCTATAAAACAATACTTTCCTACCTCATGTATTGGCCAAGTACATAAATAATTTGTTTTATGTTGTTGTCGTCGCTCAGAGAGATAATGGTAGAACATACCACCAACAAAACCAAATAATTATTATTTGTTTCCAAAAATTAAGTGCACTAACAAAAATATATTATAACCTACTAATTACCTTAATGAATGTATTCCATTCATGTGTTTTAACCCGACCAAAATCACCTTTTTAGTTAAGACATTTTGTAATGTTCTAATTTAAACCCAGTCAGAACCTAATTTTTGAATGACCTCTTTTACAATATTGCTCGTTGCTCCATCAATAACCAAGGAAGACTAGTATTTTGTTGAGGACCATCACATTAGAATTAATAATAACACTTGTCAAGCATGTAATTAGCTTCCTGGATGTCACAAACAATCTTTCCAATTCTCTCTTTAACAGTCCTTCCATCTAATATTCAACATAACAATTATGTTATGTCCTCCCTGATATGCATTGTATCAAACAAATTGAACTACATTTTGTAGGTGTTTCATGGTATGGCAATCTAAATGACTGCACCAACTTTTCATTCCCATGAGCCCATTCATTCCTTTAATCCATTATCTATGAAACATCAAACAAATTGAAATTAACACTAACTAATGGGACAAAATGAATTTAATACTCAATGAAATTAACCAAAGATTTTATATAATAGGGTCATACATAAATAATTTTCGTACCTTGACAATTTCTAATAGATTCCAACTTCCATAGGCAAGGTGTCATTCTTCATGGTTTTTTTCCATTTTCTTTACCATTGAACTTTGTTTTGTTTGTAGTTCGATAACTATGGTTCTGTATGTAGTGCCTATACTCATCAAACACTTCCTTTGCTAAACTCCTTTGACGCTACATTTATTCATAAATCTTGTAGGTCTTCAAACAAACTAGACATGCAAATTTAACCTTTGTTTTGAAGACCTACAAGATATAAGAATAAATGACACTAGAGCTACAAATTAAAATAATGCATGATTTTTCAAAAAAGATATATAATATTAAATCACAAAAATAAAGTAACAATATACCAAAAATGTGTTAACTCACATCATGAATTGTCCATGATAGTATTCCGCGGAATTGAAATCGTTTTTTCCCAATTAGGTAGGTACCAGGTAAAATATATGAACGTATATATTGAGCCAACCCATAACTTCAACAACTCATCATGAGGTCTAATATATATGCTCATATCTTTAACCTAGTACCCACCTAATTGGTTCAACATACTAATCGTGATGATTAATTATAATTCTATCTAGATGTCATGATATATAAAAAGAAATAATTACCATGCACGTAAAACAAAGAAATGAAATATTTTGTCATGCTTTAAAGCAAATAAAAGAGAATTTAAAACCTGAACAATCATTGCCAACATTGTGTGTCTTTCCTCTATCTTGATTGGATACATCCAAGGAGGAAGGTTGCACAACAAAACAGAGTATTGACTGAGTAAATAGACCCAAGCTCTCCAAATGGATTGACACCATCACCGCCAACTAAAGTCTAACATTATGAGGTTCTTTAAAAATCAGTCATTTTTCTTCAATGTACCTAAATGCAAAGCATCTCTAGGGATTTGCATAACACCATCTTCACTTATTTTCCATGCATGATAATCCATAAACTATGCTATACTTTGGCACCGAACAACCGCTGGAAACGTGGAATTACTCCAATATAACTAAGAACTTTGTGAGACACCTTCTTTGACGCTTTATCGGTTTGATATCTACTTATTTGACATTGTGGACATTCATTTTCTAATGCATATTGTCCATAATATATGATATGATCATTAGGACATGCATCAATAGCCTAATAGTCCATCCAATTTCTTTCATAATCACATATATTTCTCGATATGTATGTGGCAAAATATTTGACGCTTCCAATAGAACATGACCTAACAATCTACAAAATTTAAATAATAAGTCAATGTAAATATTTATTCATCATCAATATATTTCATCCAATATACTAATTCTACAAATTAGAAAACAATAGCAATATTATAGGGAAAAAATTGAACCTTTTAAGTATTTAGAACATGCGTGCATAAATAATTAACAAATTAAATACCTTAGTATATGTGTGAGACATGTGTTTCATAGACCATTCAAAACCTTTAGGGTTCACCAACAACAATATAGCGTATAAAAGATTTGTTGTTTGAGCCTTCATAAAGAGGTTTGCGTGACTTCTCAAGTAGAGGACTACACCATGACTATCATCCTGGTTGTCCCATCCATTGGAGAAAATGTGTCTCACACAGATACTATGTACATCATCTTCCTTATTTGAGTCACTAACGCTATCTCCATCCATATCATCAATAATAACTATTGATACCAAATATTCTGATCTCAAGTTCATCTCCATGTAAAGTAGCATTTCCGCTAATACTTGGCAAATAACCTCCTGAGGCTCAGAAGACTTTGAGGCATCGCCTATATATTTTAAAAACAACATAGAAAAAGTTAGAGGTATAGAAAATATAAAACTCCATAAGAAATATAATTACTAAAATTCAATACACTGATTATTATATAGAATACATTAAATATTGAATCCTCTACCAAGGGACAATATTCATAACCCCTTCAAGGCCCCCTTTCTCCCTACAATGTTTTTGGGTCAAGAGCTATTAAGCTCCTATTTTTCAAGCTCTCAGAATCATATAAGGAAGCACATTTTCCATCACTTGGCTCTAATGTCAGCTTCTTAACCGAAAGTAAGCTTCCTCAATATTTTCTAGTGTAATAAATCCTTTGTCCGACAAGTAAATTGTCACCTACACCATACCAAACATTAAGTTGTCAATTTTTATATTTTGGCTACTCCTTTCATTATGATATAAGCTATTTACAATGACCTACATCTTCATAATAAGGTCAACATCTTTATAATAAGGTGGATCATATGTAGAGGATCAAATATCATGACGGCATATAGATAACATCTTTATAATAATGTCATATATGTACAAATGTTTTATTTATATAATAATGACATATACCTAACATAAGTTTAGGGTTAGTCTTTATTTATCTTATTAGTCCCCTCGGCTTCAATAAATATTTGTTGGTGTTTTTTTTTGTCGGGTCTTAAAAATTAAAAGAGAATAAAATGACAATCAATTACTGCCATTTAACCGAATGGTTGAGTTTCAAGAGTAATTCCATGTCTTTATCAATGAAAAGAGAGAGAGATTATAGCTAATATTGAAGGGAAAAGGGTATGTGATTCCATAAACCCAAAATATTATGGAACTACATACCCTTTCCATAGAATATACTTAACTAGATCCAAAAACCAAAGACATGAAATATGTAAGCTCAATATTATATATTATCAAAAAACAAGCTAAATGAAATTTGACATTTGAAAAAAATTTACAAGTTAAAATGAGTACATCAATAAAAATAAATATACCAACCGTAAGTTCAAAAACTGAAAGCCATGTAGATCGAGAACCAGTAGCACTTAAAAAAAAACAACTCAAAACAAAAGTTAAGAACAAGTGTTGCAACTATAGCAATTGTGTCGAAAGTCTCTTAAAGTCATGTATATATAGATAATAGTCAACTAGTCATAACACCGAACAATGAGATAGGCAAAATTTCCATCACTATTGCCACGAAAGTTAGTCAATATAGCGATGAAAATCCAGACTAGATTTAAATAAGATTTTCGTCGATATTGCGATGAACTTTCGTGGCAATATCGACGAAAATCTCGCCCTGTTTAAAAAAAAATATGAAACTAGTTGAAGCGTGGAAAATTTTCGTGGAATAATCCGCCCATATGTAGTAGTGATTCAGACCCCGAATTCTTCAAGTTCAAGTCATGTACTCCTTTCTCTTTTCTCTGACGGCCAAACTCTAAAAAGGGAAGTGTTTAATATTATATATATATATATATATATATAAGTCTTGATCAACTTCAAACAAAACCATGTTGGTGGTGGAGGGGGATCTGGAAGATAAGATGTCCACAAAAGACTCGTATTTTTATGTGGTGTGTCTTATCAAACAAAGTGCCAACTTGGGACAATTTGAAGAAAATAAATTTTTCAAGGCCTAGTTGGTGCCCATTATGTAAATCTGAAGACGAATCTGTGTATCATCTCTTTATTAGTTACCAATTTTTCTAAACAAATTTGGAAATAATTAGCTTCATCTCTGCGACAAGCCTGTGTTTGGGATGATCCATCTTTGGAACAAGCATGGAAGGACAATATACATTTGGAAAGGAACAAACTAATAAAGGCTATTCCCCTGATTGCTTATTGGGGGATTTGGCTTGCTCGAAATGTGGCCATATTTCAAAATAATCCTTCAATCCCTGAGATTATTGTTGCACAAGCACTGAGTATATTAGCCCACTTTCCTCAGGATAAGGAGTCTCGATTTATCTAGGTGATTCAAGCCAAAAAAATTGATTACTCCTTCATTTGGGCTCACTTTAACGGGGCCTCTCAAAATAGAAACCGATCATGTGGTGGGGGAGCTCTCCTTTTTCTTTCTTCCCAACATTTTTTCAAAATTAAAATGGGTCTTGGACCAGGGACCAATAACTATGCAGAATTATTGGCACTCAAGCTTCTACTATCCTTCACAGGAGAAAAGGGAGTCAAGTCTATTCAAATCTTTGGGGACTCTATGATTGTAATAAATTGGATCTGAAAAACTTAGAAGTGTAAAAAATTGTTATTTCTACCTCTTCTGGAAGAAGTCCTCAGAATGTTGGACTCATTTGAATTTTTATGTGTGAAGCATCTGTACAGGGAAAGGAATACTAAAGCGGATTCCCTCTCCAAACCAGGGATTCAAATCACTTTTGGTCACTAGAAGATATCTGAGTCAAAGGACCATGAATCCTTTGAATATTAGCACATGCCTTTTATTGACAACTTGCTAGTATCGAAATGATGATGTTTTATTTTTTAGATGTTCCTCTGTATATATCAACTTATTTTGATCTAGCACTTTATACTGTAAAATCTTGACTATGTATCCTTCAATGAATTCATAGAAGACTGTGGTCTTATTTCTTCCAGATATATGTATATGAAGCTACAATCACTTTTTGTATTTATACTCAGGACTCATCAGTGATCAGATATATGCTATGTCCTTTCTTGGGTTTTTTTCAACATCCAGATTTAGTCTGATTTTGTTAAGGCTACATATTTCTCATCAATCATTCATGGATGATCTGTGCTTCAACACCTACATAATGTAAATTTTATCTCTCTGAATGAATATATTTATGTTTTTTTCCAAGGAAAGAAAAAAGGCAAAGAAAAATAAATAAATAAATAAATAAATATATATATATATATATATAATACGTGGAAATTTCGAGATGGTGGGATGACGAACTTTGGAGATCTGAGTGTGAGGGTTCCCCTCGAAAGTTATAATCCAGGGGGTTGTGATTTATATGTTAAACAAGGATTATAAACCTAAGTGCAATATAGTCTAATTAATTATATTGTAATATAATATAATTATGTTATAATATAATTAATTATATTGTAATATAATATAATTATGTTATAATATAATTAATTATATTGTAATATAATATAATTGTGTTATAATATAATTAATTAAATAATATCATAAGATAATCATAATAAGAGTGATATCTAAGTAACAAGAAAAACTTTCTTGGGACATGGATTTCCCGAGGTAAAATAAAGAGTAATTTCTTGATGTTCCCGGCCCAATAAATTCAACTAAGTCAAAATGGAATAGTGCTTACGATTTTAAATTAAATAAGGGTTAATTAACATTAACAAGGATTTAAAAAATAAGATATTAAAAGTGAGATTTTGATGTATTATGGAATAATTAAACCGATAAGATTATTAAGAATGGCCAGGTGTTAGCACCTAGTTGGGAAATTTGTGGTACCCTATGCTTACGTAGCGTGTTGTGGTGGGTCCACGTGTCAAGTAATGATCATGCCACATGTCATAATGAGTTGGCATCTGGAGGATTTCTAACATGAAGGACTCCAAGAAGAGGTCTAGGTCATAGGTCGACGAACATGTGAGATTAAATCTCAGTTGTAGATCTTCAAGGGCCCCACGTAAGCTAAGTGCAACAGGAGCATGAGAAGGGTCATTGATAGTAGTGCAAGCTAGAAATCTGAAGCAAGAAGAGTCATTGATTTCCCAACCCCAAGTGTTGTTGGAACGATAAGTCAAATCTGTTGGAGTGGATTTTGTGTTGGGAATATGATAACCCTGATGGGGAGACTCCGATGAAGAAGAAAAATTATCTGAAGTGATCCAAACCATCGGACTGGGGAGATATATGGGTCAAGTGGTATATGCCACGTTAGTGCCATGTCGGATGGCACGAGTGACAGGGAACCATGTGGCACTAAATGGACTCAACAGATGAAAGTATGGATGCTTTGGGAAGTTGTAACTCCTAATCCATAGCTCAGTTTTGGGCATGACTACAGTTGTTGGAAAGATCTTAACGATCTGAAGATGATGATAATGTTAGAAAAAATAGGATCACAAAGCAATAAAATAAAACAAATTCAGAAATAAAACACAGAAGATACACAATATAATAGAGACACGGATATACGTGGTTCACCCAGTGTGGGATACATCCACCAGAGGAATTGTTAGGTCCTTCCTTATTATTATCCAACAAAATGAAGTGATACAACCTACAACGCACCTCTTGTAACTTCCTCTTCTTTCTCTCACAATCTACTCTCTCAGAATACAATATTCACACCCATACACAACAACAATACAATTTTCTCATAAAAGAGGGTTTCCTTCTAGGGAAAAAAATCCCTAAAAATAACTTCTACTATCATATCTGCGACCTAATAATGAATGGTCTAGATTGACTATGAAATTACAATATTTTACAAGGTAAATTTTCCCAAAATTTTGCTTCGGGGTTGCTGCCCCCGTGGGTTAGGTGTCTTACAAAGTGGTATCAGAGTAGATAACAACACTTGGCTAGCTTGGGCTCATGAAAGAGTCGAATAAATTTTGTAAGAGAAATTTTAAATGGGAGGGAACCCTAGCTTACCCTATCCATAAGAGCTTATTTAAACTTTACTATTGAAAATAAGGATGAGATATTCTATCGTTTTTACATGTTTTAAACCTAAATTGTATGTTATTGTTATATGTTAAATGATGAAGGTGGTTTTATCTTACAAAATTACATGTGTTATTCATAAATTAGTGGATAATTAACTAACATAAAATGTTGTTATCAACAACTAAACAGTTAGTGGACAACAAAGAAAACTACAACTTAAAGAATGGTGACACGTCATGAAATGGGAGAGAGCTCCCATAATAAAGAATAAGATTCTGATGAAAGGAGAGTGGTGGAAACTCCTCTGGATTTGGATGAAACTATAAGAAGCCTCATGAAAGAATTACATAGATTTAAAGCAGACAACGAAAGGCTTATAAAAGAACAAGAAAATTAACTGAGATAAATGCAGTTTTGTTGCAAATCATGTTAGATATACAGAGGCATTTATAGCATGGATCAACAACTAGTAATGTGGATAGACATCAGTTGAAGAAAACCCAGAGTCCACCTGAGATACAAAAACATGGCCCTAAAAGTAGCAACACAAGGAGAAGCACCTTGAAGAAGGCCCAACATGGAGCAAAGAGGCATGCTAACATCAAGGATTCATCTTGAGAACCCTCTAGTGAGGGAGATGACAGCTCCAAGGAACTGTCTAGTAGGGAGATTGGTTCACATTCTCATAGGTGAAGAAAGAGGAGGAAACATTCCAAGAGCCATCACCTTGAAGAGTTTAAGAAATCCAAACCACCCACATTTGATGGAGAAATTAAAAAGGAGGAAGAAGCAAAAGTTTGGTTGCTTGGCTTAAATAAGTACTTCAGATTCCATGACTACTCTGAAAACTTTAAGGCTTGAATAACCATTTTCAACTTGAATGGAAAGGCCTCTGTTTGGTGGGAGGACCTTAGAAATTTGAAAGTAATTTATGGGAAGGAGTTGTCGTAGAAATAATTTGAGAAAACCTTCAAGAATAAGTACATGTATGAAAGGTACTATGATGGAAATATTAAGGAGTTCTATGAAATCAATCTAGGACAACTCACCATAGATGAATACAACAACAACTTCCCAGATTTATTGAGGTATGTGCCCTATATAAAAGATGAAAAAGGTGAAGATGCAACGATTCATTGGTGGGATACCTCAATCCTTCTGAGATAGAATTGATTTTGATGAACCTAAGACTTTAGAAGACACTATTCGAATGGAAAGGTACTACTATGAGCAATTCAAGCAAAAGGAAGAGCCTCATAAGGATTGGAAGAAGAAAGGTAAATTAGGATTTAAGAAGAAGGGGTTTAAATCTTCAAAGTTTAAGAACCATGGGAAAACATTAAGATGAGCCTTCCCACTAAGAGTGTGTACCAACATAATTTTCCATCTCAGAGTGGAAATAATCCCGT